>WOGL01000252.1:0-16690 GCA_015342145.1 Leptinotarsa rubiginosa | reverse complement strand
CAAAACATCTGATTAGTCTGAAAGGTGTCCCCCTTTAATTAGAAATCGATGTGTCCGAGCTTTTTTTAAAAATCTTACTTTTTATATTAAAAAACGGCTCTGTTAAGTTTTCGTTGTTACACACTGTAGATGATAAATAATAGTGGTCCCAAGATATACCCCTGTGGGACACCATGTGGATTTTTCTGTATTTTCTATTTGCAGATCTTTGAAGATACTGTTTACTAACTGTCAGATATGAATGAATAAAAAAAAGTGTAGGACCTCTCATACCATAAAATTTGAGTTTTTGGAGGAGTAGATCATGAGAGACACAATCAAAAGCTTTCATGAGGTCACACAAAATTAAAGCAGTATGTTTACCTTCTCCGAATCCTCTTATGACCGCAGCAACAACTTGACAGTCAGTGTTAACTGTTGATGTACCTGCACGAAAAATAAATTGGTGTTTATGAAGAAAATTGAATTTTTCGAAATAGGCACTTGACGTTTTTTTTTTATATTTTCGTTAACTTTGCCAAGGAGTTAGATTATAGAGATGGGTCTGAAATTTTAAGGGTGTGTGTTATCACCTTTTTTTAATCTACAGAATTTAACATCAAAAATGAATATCGACCAGTTTCCAATTAATAAATATTTCAACAAACTACGTATTTTAGTATCTATCAAAATACAAGTACCTAGGCAGTTTTGGTTTTGGTTAAATTAAAGCATACTTAGTTAATATTTTTGAAAGCAATGTACATAGAGTCGGCTTATTTGGCAAATTTCTGATAACCTTACCACCAGGGGATTTGGTATGAATATATAATTTTTAGGTAATTCCACCACCATTTCATGCAATTGTCCTGCACCTACACTAGAGTTTGTAATTTTCTTCTTCACTCCAGCAAAGCTTTCTGAACCAATCTGTAAATAAAATGTTTATTCAATGTTTATTTCTTTTTTACATTCACTTTAATAATGAAGAATTTATTCGTTCTTGAAAAACTTTCATGCTCAAAACAATTTTGATTTATATTTCTGTTTTCACTTCCACGTATGTTTATTCGGTGCAATAACTCCGCAAGAAAAGTATTAAACAATCAACATATGTATTCATTTTGTATGTAGAAACATCCTTATAAAAATACAGATATTTACAAGTCCCCGTGTATGCAGGTAATAAAATTATTAGAGCTATGATAAATCATTGCGTTTTCTAATAGAAATCTATCAATTAACATGAAACATCGTTGTGATAAGTGTACTTAACTAAATGCCATTTAAGCGATTTCTATACACAACGGTAATAACAGTGATAATTTCTACGGTAATCTCAGGAATGCCAAATGTTATTACATTTTTTTAATCAACGGAAATTCAATGAAATAGAAATTTATTTACGTCGCGTCATGGTGAAATGGTTAAATACTCTACACTACAGGGTGTATAGAGACTTTGATACTCAATCAATCGGTTAGGTTTAAATTTCCTTTTATCATATTTCCTAATTTTTCTACACTCTCAAAATTCAATAAAAGTATCGAGATACCCTCATAGTTCCATAATTGACAAAAAATATTGTAATACTCATGTCTTTAGGATATCGATAAAGATATGTCCCAGTAAACATTGTACAGAGATCAAACCGTGTCTGAAGACTCTATCGAGGAGAGATTAGGTTAGGTTAGATCAGTGATTCCCAAAGTGGTCTATATCGACCCCTAGGGGTCTATGACAACCTGCAAGGGGTCTACATCAGCGAAAAAAAAAATGGGGATCCATGAAATGAAAATGGGGGTCCACGATAGTGGATCTCAACACATACACTGATAGTACCTATTTACTTACATCATACTATCTTATAATATCAAAACATATACATTATTTATAAAAGTACCTATGAAGTAAAAAATTTATTATATATGTTTATAAAATTGTGTAAGTTGTAGGATGTTGGTATTCGCTTTGTGGTCGCAATACATTTTGAACTTGTAAAAACCTGAGAGTCGCAGTCTCAGAGCTTCGCTACCTTGCACTGACTTGTTCAATTCGTCACTCTATAAATACGAATGTGGGACAAATACGTTTATTCGTTTCCTGAATCTTGAAAAGGAAAGTGCTAAGAAAATATTTTAAAGAATATAAACAGATAGTATATCACACAAATTATAGTGAGTCAATGTTATCTTGTTTGAGAGTGCTGGAGAAAAGTAAGTACATTATTTTTTATTAAATTTTAGTTTTGTACTCGTAGTTAGCAAAGATAGATAAATTACGCCAATCATGACTTTAGTTATTAGTAGTTTAATATTCAATCATGCAAAATTACACGAGTACTCCTCAATAGTTTCTTTTTGAAAGTTTTAGCAATCGGTATTATAATTACAGTGCAATCTCCGTAATTCGAGCTAATTGTTGCAAGAAGATGTTCGAATTATGGAATGTTTTCGGAAAAATCAAAAAATATTTTTAATATACAGCTGCTGGATTTTCTGTCTTATTTAAATAATTTAATTTTGCCCACAGATGACTGATGCCATGTCCGAATCTAAAAAGAAATGTAGACAGTACAGTGTTGATTATTTGAAATTTGGCTTCATTCCATCATTGCCGGACAAACAATCGCCTATGTGCCTTTTATGCAACAAAGTTTTGGGCAATGACGCTATGAAACCATCTAAACTGCAAGATCATCTGAGAAGATGCCACCCTGATAAAACAGAGAAAGATTTGAAATACTTTCAAACACTCAAAGATAAATTTCAGAAGAGACCTACACTGGACAGAATGTTCGCTTCGACGTCACAAAGAAATGATGATGGTTTGCGGGCGTCTTACAATATCTCGTTACTTATAGCAAAATCCGGAAAACCGCATACTATCGGAGAGAAGTTAATTTTGCCAGCCGTTGAAGAGGTTTTAAAAACTGTTTTACACAAACCTGCATCTGATATCATTAAAAGAATTCCCTTAAGCAACAATACTGTTGAAAGACGTATTGATGAAATGAGTTCTGATATTGAAAGCTTCTTATGTAATTATTTGCAAACGACCCATTTCTCTATACAACTGGACGAGTCAACTTTACCTGATAATGCAGCATTATTATTGGCATATGTTCGTTTTATTATGAATCAAGAAATCTACGAAGAACTGCTCTTCGCAAGAACTTTGATAACCGACACTAAAGGTGAATCAATATTTCATGTTTTGAAGGATTACTTCATTGAAAAAGCAATTCCTTTATCAAATATAATATCAGTAGCTACAGATGGAGCACCTGCCATGGTTGGACGTTATCGTGGATTTATAAGCTATTTAAAACAAAATGTGTCAGGGGTGTTAGCAATACATTGCGTCATCCATCGACAACATTTAGTTGCTAAAAATTTGAGTGTTAGATTGCATGAATCACTTCATTTAGTCATTGATGCAGTAAACCGAATCCGAAGCAACGCGTTGAATACGCGGTTATTTGCGCAGTTGTGTGAAGAAAATGACGAACACTTTCATCAATTACTCCTTCACACTGAAGTACGCTGGCTGTCGAAAGGCTTATGTTTGACAAGATTTTTTGCACTTTTTGAGACTATTTTAGAATTTCTGGATACTAAAGATAAAATTTTAAAAGAAAATTTAATGAAGAGGAAAACAGACATCGCCTATTTAACAGATTTGTTTACAAAATTTAATATGGTTAATTTGCAATTACAAGGCGACAGTTTAAATTTGATTAAAACAAAGTCCATCTTATCAGCGTTTCTTGCCAGAGTTAAACTAATGAAGCAAAATATTGGACGGGGCGAATTTTCTCAGTTCCCCAATTTGTCACAGACAAGCTGCCAGGAAGACGACGTTTCAACTTACGTTCAACATTTAAATGCCCTCTATTCAGATTTTGAATCTAGGTTTGAGGATATTTTGACTATGGTAATACCACCGTGGATAATTAATCCATATGGTGACATAGAAGAAACGAATGTCATAATACAAGAGGAACTGACTGAACTAAGTACAAACGAAGAACTTAAGGTTCAGTTTAAAAACGGATATCAGCAATTCTGGCTGCAAAACAACATACCCGTTACTTATCCCGTATTATGGAATATAGCGAGGAAATTTTTAATTTCCTTTCCATCGTCATACCTAGTGGAAAGGGGGTTCAGCGCTGTTACCAATCTTCTAACGAAAAAAAGAAACAGACTGGACATCATTAGCCGAGGAGATTTAAGATTAACCCTTACAAAATTGACGCCAAATGTTGATAATTTATTATTAAAGCATCAGGTTCATCCTTCTCACTAAAAATATTGACTTATTGCTTATGTTATTTTATTTATAGTTTATTTTATGTTTATTTAATGTTACGTATATTTTACATAACAGATACAAAATTTTATTTTGAGTAGTTTTAATTTAAATTCAATTAATAAATGTATAAATTAATATGTGTTTTTACTTTAAGTTTTTAACACTAAACTTCACTACAGTTAGAAATTTACAGGTAAGTAGGGGGTCTACCCAACACGGAAGAACATGGCAAGGGGTCTACGACACAAAAAAGTTTGGGGAACTCTGGTCTAAAAGATCCAATTTAAGTAATGTTCCTTTGAATTGGTTACTTTCAGAACGCAGCCACACTTGCATATTAGGTTTCCTTGATGTTGTAATAGGAATTTTTTCCAGTTAAACCAACAACGATTTTCATTAATCTCAAGATTTAAAAATGTTTTTAACTGAGATAAAATTTCAAATAGTAATTTGATGAATTTGTTCGATTGATGTTTACTGAGATAGTATGAGGTGTCTATTGTAGCACCGTATAGAAGTATACGGTGATTGTAGGTATATTGAAAATAATCAGTGAATTTTGCTTTCCCGCTTCAGATAATGTTGCTTAAGACCACCAAGTTCAAACTATTTCGAATCGGACAAGAATATCAGAAAACCAATATGCCTTTCACATTAAATTTTTATTATCAATCAATAACGAACCACATAGACAACCCATTTTGTAAATTCTGACTACAGAAGGATATAATTTACTGTGGTGTCAAAAGATTGGGTACTGTCCTACCATTGTATATAGACTAAGACTAACCCTATATACAAAGGTCCTACTGTCTTGAGTCACAGAACAGTCGGAAGTCTGCGAAGGTCACCAAACTTGACTTTCTTTGATCAAAGGCGTCGCCCTCGAGTGTTCCTTTTGATTGTTTATTGATCTGCCTCCATCCTCCGTTGACCTCAGAGACTTCAAGTACCCCTTTATCGTAATCTCTGTTATGGACTGTCAAAATTTGATGGAACTAAGAATTTTGTAACAATAGTGGGAAATGTTTACAAAACCCTTACTTCTCAAAACACTGAAAACGCAATGGATGTCACACGTACAATACATCTAACAATAAAAAAAGTGATTTTTGCAAATTGATGAACTCATCAGGGACTTTCGAGAACTCGCTTATGATTTTATGTCATCTGTCTAAATCTAATCATATGTTTTGTTTCTTGTGTCACTTTTGTTTGTATCCCAATATTTAACTGTCATTGGTGTCAAAATTTTGCCAACTGGGTTGACGATTTTTGATAAAATACCCATATTGTCACAAATTTTTCGGTGATCACGTCGTAAAATGTCTCAAACAGTTCCCCTAATCCTACAGGAGGACATCGAGCAAGGCGGCAAAGAATATGAAGACGAAATAGAAAATGACTTTGCCTATAGAAACAATGTATGGCAAGCAACAAAATCTATCAGACTTGCTTTCATACGCAAGGTATATGGTTTACTCACGATGCAGATATTCCTAACCATTGCCATTGCTGCTGTGTGCATGTTCACTCCACCTATTCGAAGTTTCGTTCAGTCCAACGATTGGATGATGTTAGTAACGTTCTTCGGAAGTATTGCTTTGTTGCTCGCTCTACACGTTAAAAGACGGGAGTCTCCAGCTAATTTCATACTACTAACAGCGTTCACCGTTGTTCAAGCATACACAATTGGGGTTATTGTAACTTTTTATTCGCAAGCGGTTGTCTTGCAAGCCTTACTTCTGACCTTAGTTGTTTTGGGAGGACTAACGTTGTATACTTTCCAAACAAAACGTGACTTCTCGGCCATGCATTCTGGGTTATTTGCCGGATTAATCATTCTCATCATTGGAGGGATTATGCAAGCATTTTTACAATCGTCCATTCTTGAAATTGCTATTTCTCTTGGAGGAGCACTAGTATTTTGCCTTTTCATTATATTTGACACGCAGATGATTATGAAGACATTGTCTCCAGAGGAATACATACTAGCTACCATCAATTTATACATGGATATTATCAATTTGTTTATTTATATTTTGCGTATTCTGCAAGAACTGAATAGAAATTAATTCTATCAAAGTTTAGCAGTAAAATCTATGAAGTTATGTGCATTTTAAAATAAAAGTATTGTAATATATTGATTTGAAATGAATAATTCGTCTTTAGTTTGAGGTTGTAATTGTACAGTGTTGAATAAAATTATTCAAATAATCATGTAACTTTCTTTCTGAATATGCAATGACAGTAGATGTTCCACAAAATTAAGATTCTAAAAGTGTATTAACAATGCAACATAATAATAATGACAATAAATTATTAATAGATATCAAATTCTATAGATCATATCTACATCAGGAAATGAATGGGAAAAAAATCATTGTATTAGACATTAATGACTGCAGATTAAGAGATGATATACATTTTTCACTGTAAAAAACAAGTATGTATGGCAAAAATAACTTTTGAAGGACACTTCTGGTAATTATTATAACAGAAATAACATTTCTTATACTTGTGAGAAATTATTTAAATTCAAAAGTAAGAAAAAAAATTGATAAAATTTACTGCTACAGTAGGAGGAATTATATTGAGATGCTATTAACTGGTTCAAGTTTTTCTGATGACAACTTTCTGTCACTTAAAAAAACCTATGTATCAGATCTTCCTGATGCATAAATATTTCAGTGGCTTTTTCTGATGAATAATATAGTTCAACTATATATTTTTGCTTCCTACTACTATTCCAACACTTTTTAACTCAACTGAAAAAATATAAAAACTGGACCAAGTTGAGACCACTAACTATATCTGAACTACCAAAATCTTCAAATTTGCTTTCTATCGAAGATCAAAGCCTTCAATAGGTCACAAAGAACTGCTGCCAACAACTTTTCATAAATCAATTAGCTTCCTTGAAAACCACTGACCTGAATATACCAAATGAATAGTATGAATCAAATTTTAACAAACCTCATTGTCACCAATAAGGCCTCTTCTTTTGATATTCCCTTTACAGGAAGAAATGACAATTTTTAATCCCAGAGTTCTTCAAAGTACAATACTCAAAAATTGGACTGTTGAAAACCAGCATCTTCTAACAGTCGCCTTTTCTTCGGAATCAAATCGATTTTTCATTATCATCATTATTCCTGATTATATTTCATATGAATCAGACACATTCATTTCAGAACTGAATTACATGATCTTGCGTTCCAGCTTTGTAAAAATAACTATAAATAGTATGCAATTACAAAAAAAGAATGAACAAGATATTATTCATGCGACCCTCAACCAAAACGTAATTAAATTTGATTCATTTGACTTTGTACTTAATATCCTGAGAGATTTTTTTCCTTATAGCTAGTAAATGCAAATTTCAGTCTGTTATTTTGAATAAACCAAGAATTCGAAATGATTGTTGTCTAGTCTATGGCAGTACAACTTCACATCATCATGGTTAAAGGTAAAGGTGAGTAATTTTTTTAAAATATAGTACAAACTTGTCTCTTCACTCAATTAAAGGTCTTGATAAAATCACAGCACACTATAGTTACATCCTCCCCATTAGTGAGATCAGTGTAAACACGTTCAAAAGAAGGAAAATTTCGTCATTGGTACTTTTCAACTTGCGAAAGTAGAAGTGAGTCTTGCTTGATATTCATATTCATTCAGAAAGTCATTACCTTCTTTTCAACACTTTTTCAACTAATTTTGAAACTAGATAACAGAGAGAAGCCCTAAAATTAGGATTCTTCTTTTCCTTGAGACAAATCAATATATTTCTCCCAAGAAAATATATTCTGTTCATCAGTAACTTTCATATGACACTTATCATGATGTTTTGGACTTCCTTTGGTATGAAACTGGACTTTCATCACACATTTACAAGATCCAGAATAGAATTTCATTGGATATCAAAATATTGAATGGAAATTATCAAAAGTGAATTGATCTTGGAATTTATCCCTCATGTAAGTTTACCTCTTATTAGACAACCAGTCAAAATATTTCAAAAGTATCTCGGTAGTCATCTTCATATTACTTTTGAGAAAACAGATTGGTATTTTAGTTCTCAAGAATCCAGCATTATTCAAATGAATTTATAATCAAACTATTGAAAAAAGTAGAAAATATAAATACATATATTTGTTACAAAGTTAAAAGTTAGTATTAAACATAGTTATCAATAATTAAGTGAAAATTTTGCTATATTTTTCCTTATCCTCCAAATCCTTACTTTTCACTCTTTGGTCTAATGCTGCTAGTTCCTTCCTAACTAACAATTCCAGGCTTTTATCAAGTTCAATCACTTTCTCGAAGTCCTGCTTTGCTTCATCGACATTCCAAACGTGGGCATGTGCTTTTGCTCTTCTGAAGTAAGCTTTGATATTATCTAAAAGCAGAATATAATTCAAATACTCAGATGCCACTTTTTGCATGTATAGGTACAACACCTTTGTCTGATTTCAAAACTGTAGTACAGTGCTCAATGACTGCATAATAATCTCCTTCGTTCAGTTTGCACTGAGCATAATTTAGAAGTATCGGTATTTTCTGTTTGTCCATTTCATTCCATTCTGTATCATGAGGTTTTTCTCTGAAACGTTCCATGTTTTAATCGTGAGAAAACAATCAAAGAAACAGTTACTTGAGCATCAGCTGTTCTAACATCCCCACTGCTTTTGCATACAAATCTGCTGCATATTTATAGTTTTTATTTTTGTACTGCTCATTTCCTTGTTCTCTCAGTTTGGGAATGAGGTCAAGTTTCTCCTCTTCTGCCATCTGCCATGTTTCCTTCTCGTAACTGTCAGGTTGTTCTACTTTCACCAATTCTATAAAAGAAAATTTTATATAATTTTCAAGATTTACTTTCAAGGATATGTTCTTTTTAGTCTTGTAAATGTTGACACGTCTTTATTTTTCCCTAGTTAGATCTCATCTTGATTATTGTTCCACCGATTGGTCCTCCCATTACATTACACACAAAGTAAAACTCGAGGCTGTACAGCACAATTTCCTGAGATATACTGCCTTCCAGATGCGTGTATACTACGACTATGTTGCATTAGAATACTTATTGAACATACCTTCTCTCGAGGCCCGCGGAAAACATAGGAGACTTAATACTTTTATTTAAAATGATCAATGAAATGAGAACTAGCCCCGAGCTTCTCTCCAAATTATCTCTACTTGTTCCCAGTTGTACAACTAGGCAGGTGCAAACCTTCTATGTTTATTTTCATAGATTCAAAAGGGGGATTCTGAACTTATGGAAAACCATCGACCTATAAATAACCACCCACGTCAACCCACCAGGCTACCGTACTATCGTACAGTTAACAATTGTTTTGAAGGGATATAAATTTTTTAAAACATTTTATTTCTTAGTAGTTCCAAATTGCTTTTCAGTTACCATATTTTTTTAACAAAACTGTTTGATGGCGTAATAGCTGTCGATAGTATTTGTGTAAAAAGTGATGAGATTATCATTTTTAAAGGCCACTTTACGTTTAAGTAATTTTCTTCATGCAACATGCAACTTTGCTTCTACATCAGCGTGCATGTAAGGAAATAATTAGTTGCAATATAGTCACATTTTTATCGATTTTCAATGTGAACAACATCACAAAATTCACCAGATATAATAAAGGGAAGCAAAATTTATGATAAGTTCTCTTTATTATGCATATAGATACATGAAATGAAAAAACATTCAAAACAAATCAAATATCAACATTTAATATATGCATCACCACATGCCTTGCTCAACATCTTGTTATCTTGTTATGGAAAATTAATTGACGTAATGTAGAACGATATTTTATCATGCAATATAAAAGCATGAAGTAAAGTGGCTTTAAGCATTATTGTGAAAGAACTTTTACCACTTTTTTTAACATACCACACAAATATGTGTTTATCCCTCAAGTACATGATATGGAATGGACATGTTATTTGTTAATTTCTTGGTTTATTGACAGAAGTTTGAAAAGTTCGTTTCTGTTGTAGGTAGGAAAAAAGTATGAAAAAAAAATAAGTAGATATAACAATATAGCGCTGTTGGAGATAAATTGAATAAACAGTTCATTTGGATCACTTCTCACAAGTCAAATGAATACGAGTGCATCTTATAAGATCTCACATATATGAATTATCTTGCATTATGTGGAAAACACATATAGTACATTGTACAAGTTTTGAAAACATCATTTTCACACGATTGTGACATGAGTCACATGGGAGTGAAAAATTGTTGAAGCAAATTGTTTTCACTACATACAATCGAAATCATATGGATACACTACCTAATTACCATATAGTAAAAATGAAATATAAATTATTTACATATTTAAAAAAATAATTATTGAAGGAATAGTTGATGAATACATAAAAGTAAGTAGTTTTCTAGAAACTGTGGTAAAATATCTAATGGCAAATTCATGACTTTTATGACCCAATCTCCTCGATAATCTCTTACCAATAGTAAATTCTAAATCCGAAGGATTTTTAAGGAAGTCATTTAAATCATTATATCCAATTCCTTCATTTTGCAGAGTCATTGCACAGCAATGTGTATTTCTTTGCTCTTTGGGTTTGTTGAGATCTCTGAGGGTTTTCGCAACAAACGGATATTGTATAACAAGCTGCAAGAATATTTAGTTGATATTTCACAAGATAGATTTTCTTGGAAAAACATACACTTTTATCCACAGTAAATTGTGCCACTTCATACAAAGCCATTTTCTGTAAAATAGCTTCCCAGACTTCTAGTTTGAATTTTTTGCCCAGGACCAGCTCCAAGGGTTGTCC
This sequence comes from Leptinotarsa rubiginosa, assembly GCA_015342145.1. Classification (NCBI taxonomy): domain Eukaryota; kingdom Metazoa; phylum Arthropoda; class Insecta; order Coleoptera; family Chrysomelidae; genus Leptinotarsa; species Leptinotarsa rubiginosa. The sequence goes on along the minus strand of WOGL01000252.1, from coordinate 5,575 downwards.
TTTTCCCATTTTTCTTGAATCGTCAAGTAAAGTTTTGTCATTATTACACAGTCTTGTTTGGAAGTGAAAATGGATCTAGAATGATTTTTTTCCATATACAATGTTTCCATTGATAGAATTCACACATACCTTTGTGCCATCCTTGAAATGAATTACCTCTTTACCAGCATAAAGAGTTTTTTTGACAATGAGATCTTTGTCAGGAGCCATGAGCATCAAATTGTGCTTTAGTTTGAGAACTGAAAGACACACATATCTGTTTTGAAGACAAAAATAACAAACCACAGAAAAAAACTAATTCAAATATATTCTAAATTCCAAATTGAAAAGTCAAAATTAATTAAGTCTTGTCTCTCTCTCTCTCTCTCTAGGTTCTCTTGGCTATTGCTTCCGTGATTAAGTCTTGTCAAAATTTTAGATTACAACAACAAAACAGTATTGCCACATTTTCCGAATTCACTAGTTAATTGATAGACATTGGGTGTGTCCAGAAAGAGAAAGCGGAAAGCGCTTTGCTGCATACAGTGTGAAAGCGCTTTATATTATACACAGTAGCTGGATTCTGCAATTACTGTCTACTACAATGAGCCGTGAAGCGGTTTTAACCACTAGAAGTTGTTGGACGTACACGTTACTGTTTATCATTCACACATTTTTTTATTTTCTTTTTTTTCAGCACCAAAGAGATAGGGTTCAACTTTCAGATATTTGAAAGGTAGAACTAGAACCTCCACTGCACAATAAACAATGTTCCCAAACACCGAAACACCGAAACACCGAAGTGCAACATATTCGGTGATTATATTATTTTCCATTGATAGAACTAGTGTACATTCAGCGTATTTCTATCCTTTATAATTAATGAAGAAATAGAGAACCGAGATACACAGAATCTGCACCTGTTTTTCCAATGAAAAAAGTGTTATATTGGTTTAGATATGAATATTTCGAATATATGTTTCAACTTTTTCAATAATATTGTCTACGTAGATTAGCGAAACATTTAATAAAACGTAAAAGGAAGTTAAGTATTCATAAACTTTTTAAAAATCATAGATGTAGAATACAAAAAAACTACCACAACCTTATCAGGAAGATGAGGATATGTGATCCTAATCACTATCCAATTATTTTAGTGTAACTTGTTATCAGTTTGATTTATTTTTGTTAAATGTTGTTACTTTAATTCCATTGTGGGCCTCGTAATCCTTATATATACTAAGCAAGGGGTGAAATTTGAGTGAAATCATAGGGATCTCGAAAACTCCTAAACTTTCAAGCCATGTTAAACGATATGCTCCGGAAAAGATACAACTTTTAGCTGGGATTTATTGAAGTGATTGTTATTGAAAGCAGACAACAAACTGTTCGCATGATAATGTGCTGTACAAGTAGGTACTTAAATATTGTTAATATTCCGTTTAGCATGAACGAGACACACGATTTCGATTACAGTGCTTTGACAATCCAGCTTATTTTCTACATGAAATTTTTTTAAACAAACAGCATCACCAATATGGCAACTCTGTAAGTGACATGTATTTCAAGTGTCAAATTGTTTTGGAACGTTTGGATGTAATTATTTTGATAATTTTCATAGGACTTTGTGTTCTTATGATAGTGCGAGTTTTATATTTACTTTATGATGCATTTTTTATACAACAGTGAAATTGAAATATTTTTACAGTTTATTTAAAAATACCTTTGAAAAATCATCCTCAGACCCAAGTAACCTAAAACTTTTTGAATATTTGAAAATAACGGAAAAACTGCTTTGAATTTACGTGATAATTTCTGCTTTTCATTTATAAATAAGTCGACATTAAAAATGGAAACGTCAAACAATGGCAGCATCAATCATACCCCTTCAGAATCCTTGAAAATGAGAGAGCTCATAGAGGCTATAAATGAGTATTGCAGGACACGAACGGAAAACAGTGCATTGATTATCAAAAAGTTCCTCCAAGTATGTATAAAATGTTCCAGTTCATACTTTTATAAATTCAATTATATTTGTAGGCTTACAGTGTTACCATTGACGCTAGTGCCTTCGATCCTGATACCAGTCTTGGTTCCCAATTTTACGTTAGTTTATATGAACTCCTGACGAAACTTGAACCACAGTCTCAAATGGCGTGGGATTGTGTAGATGTTCTATGCAATGCTTGCCGCAACTGTTCTGCCAGACAAGCTCTGATAGATACTTATCAGTTTATTCCAACTCTGTCCAGACTTTTAGGTGATCAACTCAGTAATGCAAAGAAAAAGAAGCTTCTAAGGTTGATGCAGGTAAACAGAATTTATCATTAATTTATTGAGTATTTGAAATTGGGTACTATTTACTGATAGTACAACTCTGATGTATTTCAACAAATATTTACAATAATCAATACAACAATAAATTGAGATTGATTTAAAAAAAGATATAGGTTTGATATATACAGAATAACTTAAAATTTTGAATACCTTCTTTTATGGTCATTGCTAAATGACCGTAAATTATTACTGCTTGAACACAATCAAATTAGAATGTTTAGTTTTACATTGATAAATGACACCCTTTCCTGTAATATTCAGTTTAATGTAATTCACAAAAGCTAGCATCAGTCATATGTGGAGAACATTTTTGTTATTGATTTGACCGATTCTAGAAAAGCTCTATTCGAGTATTTTTTGTACATATTCTCAGTATAAACAATTGTAGTTTCTTGAAAATAAATAATTGTTCATTGATATTTATATTATAGTTTCATATAATGTTTGATATGAGAATTGTTATGCTTTTAGGAACTTACATGTGGCATAAAACTATCCTGGCAAGTACCACATCTGCCTCATTTATTGAAGACTCTTACGAAATGGGTAGAAGATAATGATAAAGAAATTCTCTGCCTGTCTCTTGGCGTTTTAGTAAATCTTTGTTATAAAAATTTACCAGCAGTTTATATGTTATCCAGGATTGTGGATATTAAAAAGTTTCTTCGGTTTTGTTTACCAATGAAGGTGAGTGTTTTTTCAGTCAATATTTGTGTTCTAAAGAACAAAACGTCACATTGCAAATTACTTTATATTAGATTATAACAAATATGGAATAGTATTGAAATTTCCTCTGCCTCTGTAATTTGAAATGGAGAAGGTAGAGCCAAAAAACGAAATTCAACAATTCCAGTTTTTGGCAAATATTTTAAAAACAACTACTGATATTCTCGATCTGAAAAGAGATTATTCCAGTTCTAGTAGGTCTTGTAGGTCTTTCCCTTTCTGAGATAGCAATAATGGGATCAGCTAAAAACGCTCTGTTTATATAATATGGTTATATCAAATGTTGAAAAATAATTCATTTATTGGAGAAAAAGTAGTTAAATTTCATTATCTTGAAAAACATTTTGTAAACGTGAACTTTCGTAACTTTTCAAAAAGTAAGTTTTTGGAGGATAATTTTCTTTCAGGGGCCTTTAGTGGAAGTCCACGTCTGCAAACTGATGATAATACTCGATCATTCACATGACGATATTCCAAAAAAGACTCTATTGAATCTCATCGAACCAACGTTTCTATCAGTTGTAGAATCTCTCACAAAGAACGATCCTCTGATGTTGAGATTGGTTGTTGACTTTTTTGTCGATGTGGTCAGCGGCGAAAATGCTGAAATCATGAAAGAATACCAGCATTATAGGGAACAAGTCACCAGGCTCATACAGGTAAGTTAGTAGTTATCTTTTTTACTGTTTTCACGAAGTTCTATGATATGACTATTTATAGTCTTTTCTTCAAGACTTTTAAGGTTTTGAAATGAAACATCTGCTTTCATATGAACATTGAAGTATACAAAATCACTTTTTCACATTGAGTTTGTACTCCAAACATTCGTTATGGAATTGAACCAGATATCATTCACAGGAATGCTACACGATATAGTAGATGAAAGAGATAAAATTTTACTTACATGCAACTGTCATTCTCAGTGGTGGACATTTATTGCTTCATCAGCACCATCTGTATGTGAAGATGGTAAAGTAGAAAGCTTAAACCTTTTTTTTTTCGAAAACTAATCTCTCCTAAAAATATTCCCCTTTTTAATTTCTGTTTCTATTTATATTGAAGCTCGCTTATACTTTTCAGCTGATCAATGCGAGAACTCAAACTCCAGATCCAGACACAACCCCAGTAGCTCAGCACGATCCGGACTGTGTGAAACTCGTTCTGAAGTTCATATACACAATGGAAATGTACAAACTGACTGACCTCTCCACCTTATATCCTAAAATAATCATGCTAGCCCTGGACTGGTTGCATTCTGAGAGAGTGTCTTATCAGGCTTTGACTATTTTGACTACAATAACGCAACATTCCACCAAAACAGACGATGATAAAAATGTATTGAAGCTACTGGCTGCGAAACTACCGGCCTTTTTGTCGATTCTGCAATCCGAAGCTTCCCCTACCAATATGGAGGGCTGTCAGAGACTCGGATCCCTGCTTCAACTGCTCAGGACTATGTTGAAGTCGAATGCGATTTGTACTGAAGTATTACAGTCTATGAACGAAACCGTTTTGATGAAGCTCTTCGCCCCAGTGTTGGCCGATGAGCTGAATGTGACTAATTTGCCAAAGCTGAAAGTTAATGAAACTACTACTACTTCGACTGAGCATGTGGACACGTACGTGTACGCTGTGGGATTGGTGAATGAATTATCGCAACATGACGCAAGGTGGTTAGAGTTGCTCAGCACTTTGATGGAAAATAGGTAAGAGCTGTAGAGGTTATTATTACTTAAAATTATATGCTCTATTTACCAGAAAGTGTAAATGTATATCAGTTATAATAATTTTTCTGAGTAACTACCTAGAGACACATATACGAGGTCTTTTCAAAAAGCATGGTGAATGTTGAAATTTTGCAGGCTAAGTACATTGGATTAGCGATTTCTTATTTTTTTTTTATGTTAGTATACTTGTCGCGAACATATGGTCACGATGAAAATATTGAGAAAGTGAAGAAAATTGTTATGATGAATGGTCAAATCACTATAAAAGAAGTTGCTGAGGATGTCGACATATCGGTTGGCTCATTCCATTCAATTTTGTTGAAAGTCTTGAACATGAAGCGTGTTTATTCCAAAATTGCTGCGTTTAGACCAATAAAACCGTCTCATGAGCATCGCTTAGAAATTGTTGAATGATGTCAAAGAGGACTCAGATTTGCTTAAAAGGGTCATAACTGGTGACGAAGGTATATGGTTATGACATCGAAACCAAAATCCAATCGTCCCAATGAATAAACCCAGGAGGGCCAAGACCAATGAAAGTACGTCAAGTTTGATCAAATGCCATCACTTACTGATATCAGAGTATCATCTGCGAATATATGAATGTAGTCACATTCAACATATTTTTCCATATCATTGATATACATTCAATCAAATATACTTTATTGTCTCAAGAAGGTATTCTTATTGACAAAGTTTACATAGCTAAGATAAAAATATAGACTCACAAAAAACATCAAAACTAAAAACAACATTAACAAATCTTTCTCAGTAAGATTTTTGTCATAGGTACATACAAACATATA
>WOGL01000251.1:0-16703 GCA_015342145.1 Leptinotarsa rubiginosa | reverse complement strand
AAGCCTTAGTAAATTATTTTATTAAAAAAACGGTCTTGATTTAGAATGTTCTATTCTAAATTGGCTTTTCAGACCTTCAGAAATTCGATAAACAAAATTTAACTTCGGTTTACAAATTTGTTCAGGTCATTTTTTATTGATTATCTTTATGAAATTTTCGCCAAGGTCGCGTCATCAAGTACAACGTAGAAATTATATGATAGGATGAGATCATTCGATTTATTATGTTGATAACTTTTTTGATAATACTTTAATGTCTGTTCCTACTTATTTTACACAACCAGGCGCCTTATAGATAAATTGCATACATATCATTTATCATCGGGTATTTTCTGAAAATAACAATATATAAAATTATATGGAGATAAAATTGCCGGATCTCGACAGCAACGACACACTTGTCCATTCAATTGTTAATGTTTCTTCTAGCTGTATCCTATACAATTTCCATCTCACTTCATTTTTATCAGGTATCAAGTTCATAGTGAGAAATAAAGTTGGTCAAAGGAGTAGACATTGAATGTAAATGAAACATGACTGACAATTCTCAAGGTGTTTGGAATCAGATTGAAAGGGAAAATGTAATTTTAGGAGAATTATACAGTGCGGTCATCATGTCTAATGAGTCACAGATCGGTTTTTAGTGAAACTTGATAATGGGTTTTCGTTATTCAAACACAGAAACGGAAATATATTGTGAATGAAATAAAGAATATAAGTGTTTTTTTCTATGTTTATTTTTTTGAAATTTCGGTAATAAATCAATTTAATAATTAAAATACAACTGTAAGCCAGTAATCGATGTATTGTATTGTAGAATTTAAAAACATCTCGAAACATTTTATTATTGTTTTTCAAGTTTGAAGATTTCTCTAAAAACCACAACAATTAAAATGTTACTCTGTTCAAAAAATAAGGTGAATTTTCATTTTTCTCAAAAAATATTAATTTAATCATTAATTTCTATTTTGTCCCCTCGGATATAATACACTTTTCCAAACGTTGAAGCCGTTCTGATATGCACTTTTTGGTCTCTCCTTGAGCTCTCAGCGATTCCGTTTTTATCTTCCCAATCGTCGCAAAACGCTGTCTTTTCATGGGTATTTTTGATCTTGGGAATAGGAAAAAGAGCAGGGGGCCAAATCTGGGCAAGATGGTGGCTGAAGCATGATTCCGTTGTTTTTTGGACAAAACATTACGAAGAAGCAAAGACGAGTGAACAGGTGCATTATCGTGATGCAAAAGCCATGAGTTGTTTTTCCACAATACCGGATTTTTTCTTCGTATTGCCTCTCGTAAGCGGCGCATAAATTCAAGATAATACTCTTTATTGACCTGGCAAAAACTTCTGATGCACTACGCCACAGTAATCGAACAAAACAGTGAGCAAAACCTTGACATTTAATCGAACTTAGCATGCTTTTTTTTTATTTCAGCTCTCCTAGGCTCGTCTATTGGGACCAGTTATGAACCTTGTAAAAAATTTGAATCGCAATTTTTTTGGTCAAAATTCAACAATTTTGGAACGAGCTTCCCTGCCACACGCTTCATGCCGTCATCATTCACAACTTCTTGACCTTCTGTGAAAAGCTTGTACCACTTGTAAACATTTTTCTGACTCAGAGTACAATCACCGTATGCCACTGTCAACATTTCAAGTGTTTTTGAGCATTTAATACAATTTTTTCACAAAATTCTTTGATCCATTTTTTTGATAGCAGAAAATGGCCGTACACGCAAAACATTTCTAATTTTTATGTCTCTCACCAACAAGCTAAGTATGCTAAACAGCTGAAACTGTGAACATATAATCGAAAAGAGTGAACCAACATAAAAAATGAAAACTCGTGTAGAATAAGCTATTTTTTTAGTTCATCCTGCGTGAATTCAAAGTATTTTTCAAAACCAAATATATTGTTACGTTTTTCCCCATGGGTTGACCAATAATTGACTACACTGAACAATAATCAAACTTAACTTTATTTCACTTTAAATATAACAATCACTTCAACTAAAACGTCAAATATTATTCGAATGTCTATTGCTTTACTAGATCGCTTCGCGTACCGCACTGTATCTTCCACTTGACTGTCGATATGCTCGTGGCTAGCATTTATATATCGTAATCGAATGCAGTAGAAATTTCGCCGAAGTTCCATCGAAATCGGTAGTATCATTCTCGCTGCTTCTAGAGCGGCAGGGAACATCGTACATTCACGCACTCTTAGCTACGTCACGATTGGTTTATGGCTACCAGTGGCGGCCGGCGTTATTTTCTTCTATTTACCAGCAACTTGTCATATTTAATAATGTTGCCTATCAAAAAAGAGCTAAGATATACAGCTAGCATTCTTACATTCTTTGAATTTTTTAAAAATTGGTTATTCATTTTTGTTCGTTTTTTTCTACATTGACTTACTCGTCTGATTATTTCGACCTAGGTAGTATATTCAGTATTTTAAAAAATTTCAATATTTCATTCATTTTCGTTTCATTAGTTCTTTCACTGATCTCAGACTACCTGTTGAGTCCTTTTTAGACAATGAAAATGTGAACTTGTAACATTCTTCAATCATCTTGCCCACGGCATCGTTGATATTTGGAATTACAATCGATTTTCGTTGCCCTTCATGAGTTTCATCACAGACGAACCCGCGACCACGACGAAATTGTGTAATTAGTCTTTTATGATATGATGATTACGAAAAAGTTGAACGAACCGATTATTTACGTTCTTGTCGAACGATGCCTTTCGAGAGATTTTCATACTCGCTTCTTTCAGAAACTCATCATCAATTAACTACGCTGTCAATTCTAGGGTTAAAATGAGAATTATACGAATATTATGATGCCATATTTCAGTAGCGCCATCTAAAGATCGTTCGTAAACACCTAATAGGCAACCCTCGTGTTGAATTGAGAAACTATAATGTAATAATTCACCTACTACCTAATTTCTTTTATATTTAGAGATGTGTTGTTTTCCATTTTTTCAATATTCCCTAAACTGCAGAAAGTTGTGGAAAGAAAATATTAATTACTGGTATAACTTGTAGATTTCAATAAGTACAATTTTTGCAATGGTCGATATCTCAAATCGTTCTGGAGAAATTTAAATTATTCACAGAAAATTATCTGTGAAGCACTTGTCCGATTTCCTCCTGAATTAATAGAGAATTGTCCGAAAATATTCGACTCTGAAAAATGTCACATGACAATAAAAAAAACACACGTGGAGACGAACAGCTGAGTGAATTTTTCAAGTGTACAACATGTTCTTTTAAAATAAAAGTTACTGCATAATTAACATATTCGTCATCCAGTTCTATCTGCCAGAGGAAGTATCTGAATTTTCAATAAATAATAACAACCACTTCTACAGGAACACCTTATACATTTGAAACCATTCTTCATTACCAAGACGAATATGCAGAAGAGGGCATTGCACTTCGAGAAGCATACTCAATTAACACATTCCTTGCCTTCACGAAACCATATTTTAACATATTCAAATGATACATTAAACTATCCAATTTATTAATTGTATTTGTCCAACAACCTTCCTACAAACGGATATGAAATAAGATCGATATCATTTTCAATAATTATTAAGAAGATAGATATAAAAAATCGTTTCGCTATTTCCATTAGAAATGCGGATGGACTGAAGAGATGTTTGAGATGTACTATCCCTAGGTAATTAAAATATCTGACTCGGTTCTTTTGCAGTGATTATTAAAAAGATAAGAAAGTTCTAAATTGTCGGTTATATTATAATCATTTATCCAGGAGATATTTAATTATGAGTTTACTATCATAAGTGCGTAGTTGCAATATATTATTACTGATATTGAGGAAGTGGTTGGTGTTCCTTATTCTTGACAAATTCGCTCATAATATTAGGAATTTCCCTAATGAGCGTTTGCCGACACGAGTGGTCGGAATCGTCGGTAATAAAATGTTTTTTCCCTTTCGAGTTTATATTTATATCTCTAATGGCGTATTATCCTTTAACAGTGTGAAAAGGGGGCCTAGAAGTTGTTTTTTTTTTATTAAAAATATAACAACAGCGTTCAGTTCAACATAGTTAAGACACTATAAATATAAAATATGTTGTTATTCTCCCTAATCAGCAAAAATGCTGGTTTCGGGATTCACAAACATTCAACATGACAAGTGAAACACAAAAACTAGTAAACCACTATAAAGCTCATAGTAGTAATGCATCAGACATGTGCCTCGAGGCTCAGATGTTCTTTTAAACTATCAATAAATGAACTATAGCCTGTGTAAAAGGATTGTATAATCCTTTGTTCGTTCTTACCATGCTCAAGTGTAAGTCATTTCTACCCCTTGTATTATACTCATAAAACTGGTTGTTGACTAGTAGATCGTTGTTGCTTTTGAATATTTTGTTTTTTATTTTATATATGTTCTTGCCTTGCTCAATAATGTAATTGAAAATGTGGCATATTATTTATATATTTATTCCATAAGTCGCAAGTATGTGTATAAGATTCAAAAAAGGTATATATCATGGTTACAGGCCTCGAGCTTAAAGAAGCTATATAGGCCATACAATTTCATACATTTAAAAATCGACTAGAAGAAAATAAAATTAAATATGAAAATCGTAAATATAAAACAAAATAAATATATATCGATACCTAAGTTCAAGAGCGTAACAAGTCAAAAAAATGCGTTTTTGAGATGTTCCGCTCAAGTTACAACAAATATTAAGTTCTATCCGGTTCTATACAAAAACAATTTAAACTAAGCACCTTGTCCACAAGATGACACTAGTTACCCTCTGAAACCATCGAAAATAGCAATATATTTTATTTCTATAGTGTAACATCTTGAGTTGTTACTGTATAAAAGGGTAATAAATAGGAAAACGCTTGTTTTGTGCACTGTGACTGTGAACAGATAACTTGGTAAGTTTATTAAATTTTAATAATTTACACATAACCTCATTTAAATTTTCTTTTTGTTTCATTTAATAGAACTACTTTTAATATACTATATAAGTGGTTACTCTATGTCTTTTACAAGTAAACGTTTAAATTTTGAAACCACTTCTACATTGGCTGTTTCATAATATTCGTTACATTAATAATACAGGGTGTTTCAAGTTTTTGTCTCACATTCACTAAAAAACAGTAATGTTTGTTTTAATCCATTAAATGTACAATACAAACTGTCCTCTAGGGGCTACAAAAAAACTAGATTTACTGTTCGTGTAGCCACATTAAAAAATGTTTGCAAAATAGACAAAACCCTAGTTAGGTTTTTTGTTTCAGCAATTACCTTCCACCTCTTTTGAACCTTCTGAGAATCAATTTGAAGATAGTTATGATAGTATTGCTGACAAAACTTATGAACTGTCTTCAGAATCTAGTGATGAAAGTGAAGCAGAAATTCTCTCAAAGCAACCACAAAATATTCAGACGTTAACAAAAAATAACGATCAGCTAGAAGAAGAACCAGAAACATTAAGAAAAACACGAAAAAGAACAAGAAATGTTGAAGCGTGGGAAAAGCATACAAAGAAGTTTAATCGAAACTTTGGAAAAGAATATGTGAATGTAGCAAACAAGAAAGTGGAAAAAAGAACATTAAAGGGCCCGCTTACCGAAAATGCCGATTGCATTCTATTTTTGATACATATTGGGAAATGGGCTCAATCGAGAAGCAAAGAAGTTTCATTGACAAGAATATGTCTCAAATTAGCTCCACATACAGATACACAAAATGTGATAGCAAACGATCAAAAACGATAAAATACACTTTTCAAGTACAGGGATAAACTATACGGGTTTGTAAAACTTTTTTTAAAATACTTTAAAATTAACAATAGGGTAATATTTACGACATCGCACAAAAGAGATGATCATGGATTTTTACAAACAGTCCAGCGCGGAAAACATGGAAAACATTAAAAAGTAAAGCAAGAAATTGTTGACGGTATTAGAAAGCATATAAATTCATTTCCACGAGTAAATTCCCATTATTGTCGTGCTAGGACACAAAAAGAGTATGTAGATGATTGGTAGTCTAAATATCGCCACTATGTACCGTCTGTATGTAGATAGATGTACCCAAAATAATGAAGAATATGGAAAAATTTCAATGTCCACAAAAATATTGAATACTGAGACCAACATTGCATTCCATGTTCCAAAAAAAGACCAATGTTCATTATGTACAAATTTTGAAAATGGTACTGAAGAAGATAAAGATAAAATTAGAGAGAAATACGTAAAGCATTTAGAAGAAAAGAGACTAAGCAGAAACGAAAAAAGAAAAGATACAGAAGAGACAAACGAAAATGTTCTAGTATGTTGTTTTGATCTGCAAGCTGTTCTAACGACTCCTTGTGGAGATGTTAGTAATTTTTTTTTATAAAAAAAGATTGACAAGTTACAACTTTACCGTTTTTGATGTAAAACAGAAACTAGGCTTATGTTTTTTGGCATGAAGGCCTGGCGAAAAGGGGAGCCAGTGAAATTTGAAGCTGTCTCTATCATTACTTAAGTAGTGAAGACTGTAAAGGTTAAAATGTAATATTTTATTCGGACAACTGTGTCGGTCAGAATGAAAATAAGTATATTTTTGCCTTGTATTTATTTTGTGTGCTAAATATCGACAAAATTAAAATAATAACACATAAGTTTTTAGTTAAGGGTCACACCCAAAATGAAGGAGACAGTGTCCATGCCTGCATTGAAAAAGAAAAAAGCATATACTCGAAAGCGGTCCCATATACGTCCCTGAACAATGGGTAAATACTATAAGATCGACGAAAAAACGTGGCACACCATACAAAGTCATTGAATTTAATACCACAGATATTTTCGATTTGAAAGCCTTATGCGCAGAAATAGGCACAACTTTAACTTACGTTAAAAATACAAAAAATGGAAAAGTTGTCTGGAAAGATGTTATAATGGTCAAGGTAGAGAAATCGCATCCGTACACACTTTTTTACAAAACATCCTACTCACAAGACAAATTTAAGTCAATTAGTGTTAGAGACAGTAAAAAGCAACTCCGAAAACAAGATCAACGTACAATCTAGTTGTTTCCTGCCTATAAAAAAGCTTCTTCTATTGATGCTTCAAAAATTAAACATCTTCTTGAGCTTTGTCAAGTAAATGCTATCAAGTCATTGTATTGGCCATTTTATAACAGTTTGGCAGAAAAAAGTGACAACAAGATGCCAGAACAAAGCGACGCAGACAATAGTAGTGGTTCGGAGTCTGAGTAAACATTTTAAAGTATTTAAAAGTACAAAGTAAAAGTATTTTCTTGTGTTTTAATTAACTTCTTGTTATTTTTTATTTTAGTAATCTTATTAAGAGTGTAAATTATTTTTTAATTTAATCGTAGAGATTGTTAGTAGGATATGTTATGTTCATGAAATTTTGCAAATTAAAACTTAATTAAACATTTCTTTATTTTCATTCATTTACTTATTTTGTACCTATAGTTATAACACTCTGAAAACCAAAGTATATGTATTCCTATTTATTACTGCTATAATGGTATACAAGTTGTCACCCTGTAAAAAAGTCAATTTCAGCTAATGTTCAGTTCAATAATGTAACAACTTTATCAAAACTCAAAATATAAAAACGAAATAAAAAAACACACGACTCTTCCTGCTATAGATCCAGTTTTATCTCATTTAAAATTTTAACTTATTATATATCTTCACTCACTAAAGTTTAATAGTCATTCAAAAAAATTAATTATATTCAATCTCCTTTTCCCACATTTAAATTTTTTTGACATGTTACATACACTCTTGAATTGAGGTATCGATACATAGATCTATATCACGGCATCAATCTAAGTCATTAATTCATAGACCCTCCCCTCCACTTACTTTATGATTTTCCCGTCGAACTCAGTGGTCGTTTTCTAAGTTTCTCATTGGGAGGCAAGTCAAGTTGTAGGTTTGATTGTGATTTCGTCCTCCTTTCAGTTATGAGCATAGATGTAAAAAATATTGGGACCAGGTTTTTTTTATGTCAAGGTTTTACATGGTATTTAGCATTGTTAAAGCTTGATGAATTATCTTATTCACAGTTTCCAAAGAATTCAACGACATATTGCTCCAAATATATAGTTCTTATTAGGAACATGTTTATTTCACTTCTTCAAACTAGAATACATCAATAGATGAGCAAGATGTACTTTCCAAATAATTTTGAGATGGAGATATGCAACTATTATTTTCAATATTTAACATGATGTTTTTGTTATATTTAGTCCAATATTTGAATAACCATTTTTCTTTATCAATGAATCTACTAATTTTCATAATATTTCACAAAAACAGGATACATCTTATATAAGATTTACTTTACCTAGTATGATTTGGATATTTTGAGTCGACCTATCAAAACTGAAACTTCTCATTATTACTTGTTACCGATATCTAATTCAGTTGCAAACATTCATATATACTAAAAATACAATTAATATGTTTATTAAAAGTTTGTAAATCGTTTATATGTCACATTTCAATCAACTGCATAGGTGAGCGGCATGGGAGAACCAACAAATATGCAAGCAGCCGTCGCTGCTGGTTGGGGCCAACATGCTGCCGCTGCCGCCGCAGCTGTAGCAGGATATCCTGGGATGCACAGATATAGCCAAATGAGCCAGTATCGTCAGCAACCAATGAGTACCTATCCTCATCAGCAAGAACCTAAACAACAGTTTCCGGCTGCACAACACCCCATGATGCAACAGTCTCATCAGGCAACTTATCAAATGCAGCAAAGACATACACCGCACTACCCTCAAGCTACTTCTGGCTATCCTTCAACAGCTTCAAGTCAAAGCTACACAGGATACATGCACCAGAGACTGCCACACCACCACCAATACCCACAATCACACCACCAGATGGACATGGCAGCCGTCTCACAAACACAACAATATACTCAAATGGGCCACAGTCAAAGTTTGGCTCACACGGGACCTTCGGCAACACACATGACTCAGGCGCCTCACCCAGTAGGACATGCACCAGCACAAAGTCACGCGACTCCACAACCACAACAAACCCCCAATCCCATGGGGCATCCAAGTTCTATCAGCTACACTCAGAGTCATCAGAGCATGCAGTCAATGCAGAGAGCTATGGAAGTACCACCTAGCCCACAGCAATTTCAGGCCAAACATTCAACAATGCCAATGGGAAACGTGAGTCCGCAATACCGGGCGTCTTTCCCTCAATTGTCACCGCAAATGTCGCCAAGACCACAGATGTCTCCTCGACCACCGCCTGCTTCTCAAATGTCTCCACGTCCAGTGATGTCGCCAGCCAAACCAAATATGTCTCCACTTCCTCCTGCGATGCAACAAACTACGCTGAGTCCAAGACCTGCTAATAGTTTAACTCCGAAGGTTACTGCCCCTTCACCTGCGCCAATGCCCCCTTACTCACAACAAAGTACTCTGCAAGCTCTTGAGCAAATGGTTATGCCTCCTTCGAGTACTAATTCCACCGAGTACCCATCCTATCAGGCGAGGAATACCTTAGGTCCTCCTGGACAACAGAATCCCCTAAGCCCCGCTATGGGCTTGAGAAACCCTATGCCTGAACATCAATGGCCTCCTGTTCAGCCAAGGCAATCTTCACACATGTCTAGCTTGAATGGGCCTATGGGTTTGATGGAGCAAAATCCTTTACCAACAAATCAGTCAATACCACCAACACAGTCCTTACCTCCATCAAGCTTATCGAACACACAAATGCCAGCAACGCCAAGCTTGAATGTTGGTTTTGGCAATGACGAACTGAGAAGTGATATTAATAAACCTAGTACATTACCAGATATGTTGGTAAGAGAAAAGGAATCTTCTATTCCTCAGAGTATACCAGTGAGTCAAAGCGAATTTTCATCCGTACAGTCACCAACGACCAGCTTACCTGATAAAATGCCCAGTAGTACAACAAATACTGAAATGAACATACCCACTTCAACACCATCAGCATCATCCCATCCGCCGACTCCGACTCCTACATCTACCACTGATGACAATATTAACAACATTCAGGAAACCAGTCTTCCCTCTAACAATGACTCTGTGAAGCAAATTGATGAGTTGAGCAATACCAGCTCTACATCGCAACAACAGACTCCAAGTCAGAGTAGCACAACGAATAATTTTACTGACTTCAATTGCGTTTCTAGCATGACAGGTTACCCTAGCCAACCTGCAAGTCCCAAAACTACTAAGATAGACGATCTGGCTCAGTCCAATGTCTCAATGTTCAGTCAAGACAACTCAGTTTCTCAAGAATCTTTAGCAGAATCTAATAAGTCGGACCATAGTTCAATACACTCACCTAGACAACAGTCGCCTAGAATACCATCGCCCAGATTACAGTCACCAACGTCTCTCAGCCAGACTTCAATACCTTTGTCTTCGGCAATGTCAAGCATCCAGAAAGATAACCGCACCAATTCGTATAGTATGAACCAACTTGTTTCCACACCATCACCAACTCAGTCTCATTCAATGCTAATGAGCTCCAATAGGCTTTCTCCAATTTCTCTCGGTCATAATATGACACCAAGTCAAATTCCAACTTCTCAAATGTTGCCTAATATATCACAACATCTGAGCAGTATACAAAACCAAAGTAAACAAAGTCTTCAGCAGTCTAATCTAGGAATAGGACAGCAGAATCAATGTTCGGGAGTAAGTTCCCCCACCAACAGAAACAGTATAGCAAGTCCACCACCTGTTATTACATCAATGCAAAACGTTATGACTAGTTTGCCTAACCAAAATATTTCTAGTCAGAGCAGTTTGTCTAGAATAACTAGTCCAATAACGATGCAGAGCATGACAAACACACTATTACTCGGGACAAATACGTCAGGACACAGTAATATACCTGGTCAAAACAGCCATCACATGACTAGTCAGAGTAATGTACCATGTTTTCCTAACCAAAATCAAATTACTACTCTGTCGAGTATCTGCAGTCCAAATATGTCCAATTCAAATCAAAATTTCCCTTCGGTATCTGCATCTAATAATGTTCCATCACTGTCTGGTCAGACCAGTATGCCTTCACATCTTCAGAACTTGGGTTCACAGAACATTTCTTCAATCGCTAACCAAAATATATGCCCTTTGGCTGGACAAACTAATCTGACAAGTCAAAGTAACGTTCAAAGAATTCAATCGCCTCCGATACAGACAAATATTTCTATGAACCCTGGAACACAGAACATGCAAGGTCAAAAAATTCTAACACCGCCGGCTACGCCTCTAGCACAGCAGGGATCACTTTCACAACCTAGTCTGATTCCACATGGACAATTGCACAATCCTGGCCTGTCATCATCACACAGTGCACTTGGTTCAATGCCGCCCAGTAGTAAACCAGGAGGGGTTATGTTTGACCCAAACAGTCAGATGATTGGTCCGAATGGGATGCCTCTAAATACAAATAGAGGCATGACCCCTGGAATGCCTCCACATGGATTATCTTTGGGACATACTGGAATGCCTTTGGGACTTGGTGGACACCCAGGATTGATGGGTTCAATGACCGGGATGCTACCCGGACAAGAAATGTCAGGCTACCAAACGCCCATTAGTCACCACCAAGAGAGAGCTGCATTACAACAGCAATTGCAAGAATTGTATTGCATGCCTCCAGGGCAAGAACATCAGGAAAAGATAGGGTATCTTCAAGAAAGATTAAATATTTTGAGTCAACATGAGGCAAGTGAACAATGCAATGGGGGTCCCCAGTGCATTCTTCTAAGCCCTTTATTTACAACTCCTATGATAGACAGCCCCCAAGTCACCAGTACTACTGGAAGAGGTAGAGGCAAAGGCCCCCCAAAGCCTAGAAAACCCCGGACAAAGAAGGGCGAAAAGGTTGCCTCTCCTATTCAAATATCTCCTATGAACCCAATGATGCCTTTGGGTTTACCTCCACCTCAACAGCTGCCGGTTTCTGAAGATTTCGTAACTCCAGGCGCTGGACTGAGTATACCATCTAGTGAAATGTCTGACTTCAGTGAAGTAGGAATAGATCCATTAACAGGTGAACCTGAGAAAAAAAAGAAGGGGAGGAAACCCCGGGGACCGAATAAGCCAAAAGAACTGAAAGATCCGAACTCCCCCAAAGAAACAAAAGTTCCAAAAGAAAGGAAGAAACGTGAACCAAAAGAACCTAAAATCAAGAGAAAGTATGTAAGGAAAAAGAAACCTGGCGAGTCTGAAGAAAGTGCTACAGATGAGTCTTTCAACAAATCGGCGGAGAGCGTAGAAGACATGTCTATGACCATAACTGAAAATACGCCAACCGAAAACGTCGAGGCAGAGGCTGAAGCTCAGGCAGCGACTCCAGTTGAGGAAAAACTTGAAAACACTGAATCACACGTTCAACCAGAGAGCTCAGAAGTCATTCCAGAACGAGTTTCAGAAAGGCCACAAGAAAAACCAGAGGAAATGCAGGCTGATTCTCAAACTACCGCCGAAGGAACAGCACTTTCAGAAACAATCGAAGAAAGCAAGAAGGACGAGTATAATTTCGAAGATCAGCCTAGTCCAGAAATAGGAGAGCTTCCTAAAAGAAGTAGAAAGCCTAGACACCAACAACAGAAAAAAGTTATTTCAACTAAAACTCGAACAAGAAGAAGTGCTGGCCAAGGGCGTAGGCGCCGAGGAACCATCATACCAGAGTCGGATCCTGAAAATGAAGACATGGTTTCAACGCCTCCACCTTCTCCGCCTGATGACGCTGAGAATTCATCGAAGCGTCGATCAGCGAGAAACACGCAGAGGAAAAAGTACATTGATGATGTTATGCTCAGATTTTCTGATGATGATGCCCCCGCTACACCAACTCGAAGCAGGAAACCTCCAGTTCCTACGACTCCGATCATTACAACACCTGTTGCCATTACTAATCCACCTGAAACGTCACCCTCCGTTGCTCAAGAAGAAAGTACATCTTCAACAATTGATCCCAAAAGTCAGATGAATTACGTGTATGTTAATACTGCAGAAGAAGATTCTATGGTCGTTCAGTATGTATTGTGTGCGAGAATGACCAAACGGAAAATGAAGAAGGAATTGAAGATGCACGATTTGAAAGATGAAGAGAAAGGAGATGGAGACTTATCGGAGGACGAAGAAGAGAGAAAGGCAAGACTGAGAGAGAAATTAAAGTTTGATACAACAAAGGCACTTGAAGATGAAACTGAATTGGTGGATGTGGAGGAATATTATGTTAAATACAGAAACTTTTCATATCTTCATTGTGAATGGAAGACTGAAGATGAACTTTACAAAGGCGACAAACGCATAGCTAACAAAATTAAACGATTCAAACAGAAACAAGCTCTGCAGTTAAATATCTTTGAAAATTTGGAAGAGGAACCATTTAATCCAGATTATGTGGAAGTTGACAGGGTGTTGGATTTATCAGAGCACACTGATGCAACAACAGGAGAAACTGTAAGACACTATCTAGTAAAGTGGCGAGCTTTACAATATGAGGATTGCACCTGGGAACTCGAAGAAGATGTAGATCCATTGAAGATTGAACAATTCAAAAAGTTCAACAAAGTACCGCCGAAAGATACTTGGAAAACTAAAAAACGACCAACTCCCGATCTTTGGACGAAATTAGAAAAATCTCCTATTTATAAGGGTGGCAATAGTTTGAGGGAATATCAACTTGAAGGTTTGAATTGGTTGCTGTTTTCTTGGTTCAACAGTAGAAATTGTATATTGGCAGATGAAATGGGCTTAGGAAAAACCATTCAAAGCTTGACTTTCCTTAATTCTGTGTGGGAATTCGGCATTCGAGGACCTTTCTTGGTTATAGCTCCACTTTCAACGATTCCAAATTGGCAGAGAGAAATTGAGAGTTGGACAGAAATGAATGTGATAAATATGATTCAGGAATACGAAATGTACTACAAAAATGACAAGGGTCAATTTATTAAGGATATAACTAAATTCAACATTGTCATTACCACTTTTGAAGTCATTGTTACAGACTTTGCGGACCTGAAGGGCTTCAACTGGAGAATATGCGTCATAGATGAGGCACACAGATTGAAAAATCGAAACTGCAAATTACTGGAAGGACTGAGACAATTATCTATCGAACACAGAGTCTTGTTATCCGGCACGCCCTTACAAAATAATGTGAACGAGCTATTTTCTTTGTTAAATTTCCTGGAACCGACACAGTTCACAAATTCCGAAGCTTTCCTTCAGGAATTTGGCGCTTTGAAAACCGAACAAGAAGTACAGAAATTACAGTGTTTATTGAAACCGATGATGCTGAGAAGATTGAAAGAGGATGTAGAAAAGTCACTTGCTCCCAAAGAAGAGACTGTAGTGGAAGTAGAGCTTACCAACATTCAAAAAAAATACTACCGTGGTATCTTAGAAAGAAACTTTTCGTTTCTTACGAAAGGCACAACGTATTCGAATATTCCTAATCTAATGAATACCATGATGGAGCTGAGAAAATGTTGCATTCATCCTTATTTGCTGAACGGCGCGGAAGACCAAATATGCTATGATTTTAAAAATCAGCACGGTGAAGATCCAGACACTTACTACAAGTCTTTGATACATTCCAGTGGTAAAATGGTTCTAATAGATAAGTTGCTACCCAAGTTGAAAGCGAATGGTCATCGAGTTCTAATTTTCAGTCAGATGGTTAAATGTCTGGATATATTAGAAGACTACTTGATGTACAGGAAATATCCGTTCGAACGAATCGACGGAAGAATCAGGGGTAACTTGAGGCAAGCGGCTATTGACAGATTTTCTAGACCTGACTCTGATAGATTTGTTTTCTTGTTATGTACTAAAGCAGGAGGGTTAGGAATCAACTTGACAGCCGCAGATACAGTCATTATATATGATAGTGATTGGAATCCTCAAAATGACCTACAGGCTCAAGCTAGATGCCATCGAATAGGTCAAATGAAAATGGTGAAAATATACCGACTATTATGTAGAAATACTTATGAGAGGGAAATGTTTGATAAGGCCTCTTTGAAGTTGGGTCTGGATAAAGCAATATTGCAAAGCATGAATACCACTCAGGGTGGAAAGGAAACCGGTACTAGACAATTGAGTAAAAAAGAGATTGAAGACTTATTGAAAAAGGGGGCTTACGGCGCTTTGTTAGAAGAAGAGGACGGAGATAATTTCTGCGAAGAGGATATAGACGTTATTCTCGCGAGAAGAACGCAAGTCATTACTATGGAATCCGAGAAGGGGTCCACGTTCTCCAAAGCCAGCTTTGCATCCAGTGCTAACAGATCTGACATCGCGATTGATGATCCAGATTTCTGGAACAAGTGGGCTAAAAAAGCTGAAATTGACACGACGGAAAAGGATGAAAGTGAAGACTTGGTTATATCTGAACCAAGGAGACGAACTCAGATCAAACGTTATGGTCACGATGAGAGTGCAATCGACATGTCTGAGCTGGAAAGTTCCTCAGACTCTGATCCTGACAATGAAGGTCTCGGAATGGGCATGAGAAGTAAAAAAAATAAACTGAGAAGGAGGAAGTATAGGCCTGATGATTATATACCCAGAGAAGGTGAACCCAGGGGAGATATTGTTTACGGAAGTTGGGCCAGAAGAGAGTGCTTCATGGTGGAGAGGGGCCTGCTCACTTTCGGATGGGGAAGATGGCAGGAAATTTTATTACACTCTCAGTTGAGGAAGGGCTGGAAGGAGCAAGACGTAGAAGATTGTGCTAGAGTAATAGTAAGTACCTTTATTATAAGCTAAGACGAAATTTCTGACAACAGGACATACAGGGTGTTCCTTAATGATATGCGAATATTGTAAAAATACAAGAAAAGTTTATATTTTTCACTAAATAATTTCCGACTTCAACAGTGGCGTGGGTACAGGAAATTACTTCGATATTTTTATTTATTTATATGTGCGATTTCAAACCGCAATACCCTGTTATTTTGGAACCCATGAACCGATTTTCAAAAATAACAAATTCAAATTATGACGAGCTCTATCCAAGTATATGTTGACAGATATGAATTATTCTCATTTTCAGGGCTTACTATGACCTGCAAAATGGGTCAAAATTTCGAGAAGGACCATTAGGAATTTTTTTATTGGAAAAGTGAATACACCATTCGATTTGGGCATATTTCGAACATCTAGATTCCAAGTTTTAGCCCAATATCTCATACAGGGTGTTAGTTATATAATGACAAATTTCCAAATCTATGATTTTTTTGACTGACCCTGTAAGAAAGTCTATGAACTTTACAGAAAAGATGAAGTAACCATTCAATGGTTCGCATACTAAGCGACATACAAGTTACATAGGTTGTAATCGTTTCATGAAGTTGTCTCTAGTTCAATTAAAATCAACAAATCAAAAGTTGAAAACGTGTTTTTAATTTTAGAAAAATCACAAACAACAGAAATAAATTAAATGATAAATGGACCAGTTTTTTCAACTATTGGAGTTTTCAATATATCCTCCTTCAAGCTATATACATTTTTCTTAACGTCATCTCAAATTTTGGCCTCTCAATTGGCCTGG
Organism: Leptinotarsa rubiginosa; assembly: GCA_015342145.1. Classification (NCBI taxonomy): domain Eukaryota; kingdom Metazoa; phylum Arthropoda; class Insecta; order Coleoptera; family Chrysomelidae; genus Leptinotarsa; species Leptinotarsa rubiginosa. The sequence continues at coordinate 97 of WOGL01000251.1, read as the reverse complement.
TGTTATTTCACCATACTTTTGCATTATCCTCTCCTTCAATTCGTTCAAATTTCGTGGTCTATTTCTATAAACACTTTCTTTCAAATATCTCCACAGA
>WOGL01000250.1:0-16757 GCA_015342145.1 Leptinotarsa rubiginosa | reverse complement strand
CAATGAGTCGTCGATGTGAACTCCTAAAAACGTTGTGTATTCTGAAGGGTATATATTCGTGTTATTTATAATAACGTGTAAGGGATGTTACACAGATTCTCTTGAAGAAAACTGTACCAATACTGTTTTTTCTTCATCAACCATAAGTCTACTTCTTTGACACCACTTTGGGAAATTTTGAAATATTACATTAAATTTTTCTTGAAGTTCCAAAGAACTGTCGGTTTCTGCGGAAAAGAAGTATCATCGGCAAAAAGAACTATCGAAGTAGTGCCGATATGGTGTGGTAAATCATTTATGTATGGTAAAAATATTAATGGTTCCAAGACTGAGCCTTGTGGAACTCCAACTTCCAAGTCGTGATTATTCGAGTTAACATTATCCCATTCTACCTAAATCTTTGGAAATTGCATATACGACATAATCCAAGATAGAAATTTACCTCGAATTCCAATCGCACTAAATTTTTTGGCCAGTATTTCGAAGTTTGTAGAATCAAATGCCTTTGATAAATCGGAGAAGAGAGAAAAGTGATCATGGGATTACTAGAATGCTGTGTACAAAACTGCTTTTCCAAACTGAAGGACAAATTATTCACGCAAGATGGGGGACTGCCAATGGGATCGCCACTTTCACCAGTTACAGTGCTTTGAAACTCTGATCATTGAAAAAGCCCGTAAGACATTAACGACACCTTCATGATATGGAACCATGGGAAAACAGAACTAGGTATCTTTCTGGAGCACATCAACAACCTTGAACCTTCCATCACCCCAATAATGGAGAAGAAAGAACAAAATAAATTGCCATCCTTAGACGTATTGCTGAAGAGGACCGACACAAAGTTAGAAACCTGTATACCGAAAACCCACTCACACTGGACAGTATCAGAATCACGGATCCAACCACCATCAATCTACCAAAAGAGAAATCATCAAGACTCTAGTGGATCGTGATCTCGGGCTCTGCGATACGAAGGAAAGTCTCGAAGAACTAGGCATCATCTGGAAATATTTTTAACGGAACGGTTACTGCAGAGTGATGGTGGAACAGACTTTGGCTAGAAGAGAGCAAGAGCCTCACAAGAAAGAGAAGCCTTCACAACCAGTGTTTTCATGGAGATACATTCCTACATGATCATCAACTCATTGTCAGCCAGCACTCCTTCAACTTCATTTCAGAATCCATCAATTGAAGCATGAGTCAGCATAAAACTTTACTAATGACGCTAATCTAACATCCAGAGTATGTTTGAGTGCGGTATTGAAAACATACCTACTTTTTTCTTTTCAATTCAGAAATTCAAATAAGTGGCATTTCCAGAGAAATCTGACAACTGGGTTTTCTAAGAATTAGGTTCTGTTCAGTACATATCATAGTACATATCAAAGCTGAAATTTTCAACACTTCTTTCTTGTGAAAAAGGTATTCGAGCAAATATTCATAGGTTCATTCCAATAGGTGAGAAGCCGTTAAGGCAGAAATAATAATGGATCCACCATAGGAAAGTGCTGGAAGAATTTGCGAACGAAATTTTATTCCAAAATTTTTGAAGTGAAGGGATCGTGAAATGTATACAGTAACGGAATTGAAGACACACCGATGTCTTAATTGACGCAGGCTATATTCATGAACGAGCAGACTGGATGTCAGTCACAACTTTTTTTTCTGCTATTGGTTACTTCACAAGGAAAATCAAGAAGGCGACGCAGATCACTTTCAAACATAGGCAAGAACAGAAGGTAAGGACAAGAACCTTTCTCACCCTATTCCTCATTACTGTCATTTTGTTATTTAATCGTGAACTTTTGAAAAATATCAATTTTTTCATCACATTGCTAATTTTCGGTGGATACAATAGATTCCAGCTTCCGCCACATAAGTGGCACTTTTCTCAAAAGTCATGGGGTAATTTCTGTAAAATGATGTGTTCATATGTTTGGAAATATTGTTGTTTACTATGGGAGTTTGCTTACAGTTTATATCTGAAAAAACTGCATACCGTGTCTACGAATTTTTAAACTAGATTGTTTTGAACTAAACTGCCATCTTCCTAGCTAGCATCCTATTTTTTATATTTTTGAGGTTATTCCTTTGATATCCCAACTAGCAATTTTATATTTCATAATAGTTGTGAAAACGTTTCGGAGAAATAAATTATAAAACTGTAATTCTCCCAGAAATGTTCTCCATGTGTTTATGAAACAGCTATAAATAGGAAATTGGTAACATTTTTTAAAACATTATAGCCTAGTTAGTTACTATAAAGTTTTTCTATCACTTTCAAAAAGCAATTTCATGAAGAATCTTATAAAATAATAGAAACAAAATTTAATAAATGTTTTTTTTAGTAATTCCAGGCAAGCGCTATAAAATATAATGCAGCCTAAAGCGATAACGATGGAATAAAAAAGTGTTCAAAATGTTTTCTCAAAGGCGCAAGAAGTAGTTTTGTATTGGACACCAGGAAACTATAATACCTAGATATGTCACCAACTGAAAACTAACAAATAGAAAGGCTGGGGCCATTTTAATAATTTCACTTTTGTACTAATAAAGCCGGTAAAGACATTTTTTGTACTTCAAATTTTGATATTTTAACTTCTAATGAAATTTTATTGACAAATATATAGCCTATTATTAGCTAAATTTAAGCGCGCCACTCTTTCATTGGAATTTTTGGAAAAAATTATTAATTATCCAAAAATTCGACGTATTAATTTTCTGGTCGCAAATTACCTCAGTTTGTTCTAAATAATATAATCTTATAATATCTATGTACTTTTCATCGGCAAATATCACTATATGTGCAGTATTCCATATTTTCAACTCATCTAATGTCAGTATTCCGAATTGCTATCATTTTAAAATGGCGTTGTTCTATAAAATGATGTGGTATCAAAGGCAAGAGTTTTATTGTATTTTAGCTTCTATTTTACCCTTATAAAACTGTTGAGAAACACTTAGTTCTAGGAGTGATGGTATTGCAACAGAGTCGGACTACTTTTAAAGCTATAGATTTCTATAAAATTGTAGATTCGATTTTTCAAGTATTCTTTGGATATATATTATCTGTCGTGATGTTTGAGCTAAGAAGCTTCTTCCATCGATTATAAAGGCTGAATTTCGAAGTAGTTTTGTACTAATGATTTGAGTGTATAATATAAACATGGTGCTCCACTTAAATCGACGGATTTTAATCATTAATAATCCTGTTTTTAGCAAGAACAAAATTGAAGCACAAGGTTACGTGGGTCTTCGTCTGAAACGAACCAATTTTTTGAATTTTTTTCCAATGACCAACATTACACGACGTTATTAGTTATATAGTGATTGGTGCGCTAGTCAAATAAGACTGACAAATTATACTTCATTACACGACTTCTAAAATCAATGTCAGCTGGTTCTTCTTAAATGCTGCATTTTATTCTTGGTGACAGCAAATATATATTAGCGGAAGCACGCGGAAGCAATTTGATTTTATGACAGTTATTTTCTTGTTTTGGATTTGTAGTAAATATACATACCATACAATACAATGAAATAGTTAGAAAATTATCATTAAAGTGACAATATGGTAATGAAAATAAAATTGTGTTTGAAAGCATTGCAATAAAATAATTTCATTGAAAGTACAGGAAGCAGTTATAAAACAGTCTTGAAATAGTTGTATAAAGAGTATACAAACCTCACAGAAAAGTGCTATGAAACTGCTACAAAACAATTTACTTTTATAAGAAAATATGTTTCATAAGTTAGTTGTAAAAACGTTTCTGTGATAATTTTGTGAGTATTTCATAACGGATTTTTAATTTTATTTTATAATCGTTTCTATGACAAATTTATAAAACACTTCTATTGCCTACAACTGCCTACAACAATTTTGCTGGTTGGGAAGTTCTTGTGAGCGACGCGAAATCGACTGGTTTGGATTATATTGCACACTCTCACAGATCGCGGCGACGTTCTTGGCAGATCTTGCGTTTCGTCGAGGTACGAGTGTTGGTCGATCGTTTAGTGAGTGAATCAGTGAACTCGAAATTATCCGCCACATTATGAATACTCCTCTCGATAAGACGAACACCCGTTTTGATGAAAAAATTATTATTCACACGTCTTGTTGGATGCTATATCCGTTCATGATGATTTGGCGAAACGTACTGAATAAATGATAACTAATTTAACAGATGTAGCTTCAACAAGATGGCCGTTATCAACTGCCCTGTTGGAACACCCTATATAAACTCTCCTAGAAGATCATATACTTTTCGATATGTCTGAATGAATTTCATTCTCAAAATTTGTTCACCCAATGGAGCACTCTCATTTTCCCAAAGTGGCCTATATAGTGTCACTGCAGAAGATCCCCTTGAAATAGGCAGAGGTTCTAATCCAATTTGCTGTCCCTCACGAATGCTGGTCGTGTGCTCTTAAAATTAATTATTTGAGATGCGGAGAGAACGAGAAAAAATGTCACTAATTAAAAAAAAGTTCTTTTCCCGAAAGACGGAGTCCCCTCTCGAAAATAATTAATTCATTATTCAGACAAAAAATCAGAGGATTCGAGTCTGCATTCGGAAAAATGTAAATCGCATAAAACGAAACCTCTGTACTTGGCAAGTATTTTGTTACATCTCTTTCGGTGTTTCTGACAGGCTTTGAAGTTATAACGTTTAAAAAAAAACCATTTAAATATCTCAATTGCGGGAGAAACGACTGACTGGTGGCTCAGACCTCTAATTTACTTTGAAAGTTAGGCGGATAATCTTGCTTCAAATTGCTTTTCTGTGTATGAGTCATATGTACGAAATCTCTTGAATCAGAAAGAGTTTCAATTACGGAAAATGTCGTTCGAATGAATGATAATTGCTGGAAACGTGGGTGAAATATGAAGCAGTAATTATGGACTAGAAAATAATTCTGAGTTTGCAACACATTGTTCACATATAGTGTGCACCGTTTTTCAGATAAACTCATTTATTTTTATGAGAAAATTAATATTTCGAAATGAAATTTTAATCTCTTCCAATTACCTACACAGTAGGCTCTGGTAAACGTCTGTCGGAAAACAACTACTTTCCCGGCTGATACCACGCTGGATATTGAATTATATTCGACAGGCATTTTTGTAAGAAACCTCACAGATGTTAGTCTCGCAGATGTTTCCCGTTCAACAAGCAGCAGGACCATACTGAAATTATTCAAATAGATCACCTGCAGACCGCCGTTTCGAGATGTTACCTCTCGTCAGTACAGGAAGGATCCTACCCAGACAGCAAAGTGCCTGCGACTCGAATAATTTCAACATGGCTCCCCTACATATTAGAAACTTTCGTCTGAGAGAAAAATTGTTAACCTGTAACAACTCCATCTCGTGAACAGAGCCCCAAGCGGGGAAGAAATATCCCATGTACCAAAACTCTAATAGAAATCAAGCGTGAAAACTGCCGGATATAATTCAATATTTAGCGTGGTGTTAGTCGGGAAAGTAGTTGTTCTTTGACAGACGTTAACCAGGGCCTACTGTGTAGGTAGTTGAAAGAGACTGATACTTCTAAATTTTATTTCTACGTATTTTCTTTCTTTCTTATAGGTATGTATATTTCCTCGATAGTTTTCACGTTTGATTTCATTTATTTTTTCAGACTCAATGAAGATGTGTTTAGATTTCGTGTTCGTAAAATCGTAAAATCTCAAGTGATGTATTTTGGGACACCCCGTATACACATCGATCGAGCGTTGAAATATTACAGTCCTGTCAAACTGTCATGTTCCTTAAATTATGTATTTTGACGCACCCCTGTATATTCCACTCAATGTCCGTAACATTGCCACCATGCTTTTTTTCTTTAACGCTGGCAGCCATTTTTTTTCTTTAATACCCTGTATACCTATTTGTTCTCATTCCAAACGCGCTCGAATCGTTATCTACCAAACCGCGATAACGTTGCTCGATTCTCTGCGTGACCTTGATATGAACCAAAAATGCCAGAATGAACCTTAGCTGTTTTCCCATGTAAATCTCCATAAGCCAACTTTTTGAATTCCTATAGCCTATTTATTTACTGATGAGTTTTAATATTATATATTTATTATTTTACTACAAAACTGTGGGGTTTTACAATGTAATCAGTCTTTATTTGTACTTGAACAAGATATTTTTTAACTCAAAATAGCTCTAAATCTTATACAACCTCATGAATCACAAAACATTTTTCATAATGGAAAAAGATATTGGTTCAAGAGGCCTTCAGTAAATACTCAGTAAATACTCATTACTATAAGTAAACTTTTAATGATTAATAACAAAAATAAAATATTTAGAGTAATGAAACATAATTACTCATAAAAACTTAGATGTAATATTCAGACTTCCTCAAAACAGAAAGGAAAGTTTAACAAACCATAGCTCTTTCAGCCAAAACCAATATTTTTGTGTATTAAATAGTTAAAAAGTTTCTGTTTCGTTCTATTCGCCTTCTCGTCAGATTTGATCTTCGTACCCAAAGATATGTCAGTGTCCTGTCCATTAGAGTTAACAGTTTTTTGCACTTTCTTCCCGGTAATCGGTTTAGATCTGTTATATTTTCTACAAGGTACGAAGTACCTTGTGTTGTTCAGTTGCGAAAATGATAAAACTGCCAACAATAATTTTCTCCACTTGTTACTTTGTTTTCTGTAGACTATCGTAGTACAATAAAAAAATGAATAACTATGTATCGCTTTATTATAACAATAATATTCGTTAGTGAACATTCAATAACCCTTGTCTAATCGCGTAATCCAAAAATCATCGTATCCCATTGACAGTATCAGTATTTCCCGTTTTTCAATGGACACGAAACGTTCAGTGGTCCAAACATCAAAATACCATTCTTTCAAAAACAATTTATTGCATAATCCATTCTATTATCTGCATTAGTGGACGACGATACGAGGGAAGACCCTCCGTCAGTTTCAGGTGGGTTGAATGGGTTTATCATCCATAAAACCTTTCTTTAACTTTACAACCGACTGTTGCAATTCATTCCGGGCCCAATATTTTTTTAGGTGGCAAGAAAATAGGATACGAACCGTTTAGTGACTTCAACAGTCCCATTTCTATCAATCTTGCTGCCCATGGTGGTGTGTCTCTGAAAGGTGCAGGACTATCCTTATTTGTTTGCACTTTATTAGATGTCGGTGCGTCTCTCTTCAAATTCCAACATTTTATCGGAAGGTCACCTTCATGATCCACGTTCATATATATCCGTTTTGAATTCGGAAATTCAGAAAACCTTTTGTCCTCCTCTTCGACTGTATTCCTTCAATTCGAATAAATAGTTTTCTGCACTGTTTTCCAGGTAATCGGATCACTTTTGTCATATCGCTCATGAGGTACGAAGGTGCGTGTCATGTTTCTGAATGGGCCTTAGAACTCCAGTCCAATTTTCACAATTTTGCTGCCCATGGTGATGGGTCCCTGAAAAGTGCAGGACCGTTCTTATTTGTTTGCACTTTTCCAGAATTTGGTGCGTCTTTTTCTAATTTCGGACGTTTACGCGGCAAGTCACCCTCGTGATCCAGCTCAATAAATTTCCGTTTCAAAATCAAAAATTCAGGAAACCGTCCGCCATCCTTCGTGACTCTGTCATTGGTAAACGTTTTTTGATTCATCCTTTTCACTTCTTTATCGAATCGAACCTTCATGTGTCTATCCGCCGGCATCTTACTCTTCTCCATCGTCGGTTTCCAAAGGCTATTCGCTTTCTCGTCAGATTGGATCTTTGTACCCGAAGATATGTCGGTGTCCTGTCCATTTGAGTTAACAGTTTTTTCTTCCCGGTAATCGGTTTAGTTCTGTTATATTTTCTACAAGGTACGAAGTTGCGTGGGTCATATTCCTGAATCGGCGGTAGACTTTCAGTCATGTCCGAACGTTTCATTTTAGCATTCATGTTACTCATATCTGTCGAAAGAATTTTCTGAGATTCCAGAAATTCATCCCTTCTTGGAGGCGATAGCAACGGAGATAACATGCCAGGATAGAGTTAACTTCATCCCTATCATCGCCAATCATCTTCATGGGCCTATCCGCCGGGATTGTACTATTCTCCGTCGGCTTCCATGGTTCATTCTCCCTCTTGGAGCCATCAGTACACCTTTTCTCTTTCGTGCATTTTGCCATCCCGTCAGATTGGATCCTCATATCCGAAGATATGTTGGTGTTCTCTCCATTTGAATGAACAGTTTTCAGCACTTTTTTTCCGGTAATCGGTTTAGTTCTGTTATATTTTCTACAAGGTACGAAGGTGCGTGAGTCATATTTCTGAATTGGCGGTAGGCCTTCATTCATGTCGGAATGTCCCGTTCTTACGGATGCTAGAATCCTTTTCTGAGATTCCACTGATTAATTTCTTCCTGGAGACGATTTCAACGGTGATAACATTTTCAAACGGAACTTCTCTGATGCCATAATTGAATTCTCTTCGTCCGAATCATCGCCAAAAAGTTCTTTCATCTTCTTTTTGATATCGATTGTTGTTTTACTGGGTGGATTCCCTTTTTTCAATATTGAAACGATTTTGCGTTTAACCTCAACGTTCGCAACAGGCCTCCTTGACAAAAAGTATTTATCGTCCATTGTTCAGCGACTCAATCAACACAAAATTGCTACCACACAGAAACTGTCAATTTCGATACACACAAAATTCTCTTGAACGGCGCCACTATCAATGAAAATATTGTTAAAATTTTGGCGTTTAATACCGCCACAGAGTTCTCAACAATCAGAAAGCCGGAGTTAATGACTTTCGAAATTGATTGACCACCCAAGCAGAACAGAATAAGGAAATGACGATGATTGAGGGGTCACATCTGATATGAAAAATATGTAAATAGAGTGTTCACAAACGAATATTATTGTTAAAATAAAGCGATACATAGTTATTCATTTTTTTTATTGTACTACGATAGTCTGCAAAAAAACAAAGTAGCAGTAGATCACCAAAGCCGATTCTGTTACACTAGCCAGGAAGAGCGTAGCAATTTGTCACATGACCAGTTTGTTCGCTTGGTTACGCTATCGGTGATAACGCAAAGTCGAGCTCGCTTGGAATGAGAACAATAATAAATGGGTATACAGGGTGTTGATGAAAAATACATGAAATACAGAGTGTGTGCAGCGTTAAAGAAAAAACATGGCTACCATCGTGATATACAGGGTGTGCAGCGTTTAAGGAAAAAAACATGGCCGACGTCAAAGTATACAAGGTGTTTACAGCGTTAAAAAAAGCATGGCATCCAACGTTGAAGATAAAACATGGTTGACATCAAAGTATACAGGGTGTGCAACGTTTAAGGACGTGCAACGTCCAGCATTAAAGAAGAAAAAGGCTACCATCGTGATATACAGGGTGTGTGGTGTTCAAAGAAAAAACATGACGGCGGACATTGAGCGGAATATACAGCGTTAAAGAAAAAAACATGGTTGCCAACATGCAAGAAAAACATCCAAGTTGGCATCATCAGGAGATGACGGAGAAAAACATAGATGGCGGGCGCAACATGAAAGGTAAGGAGGGTCTAATATTTTTTCGTGGGATCCAACATGCCAGAAGGACAACATTATTTGTCATTGATGAATGTGTCAAATATATGAATTAACAAAGTTTTGGATTTGTACGATTCATCGAAAAATAAACTCTTCCGGTTCATAAAAATTGAGATAGAAGCAAAGTAACGGTGAATTCGAAATAACGTGTAGAGCCCAAATCTACGATAAAATGGTCACTTCCGGTCGTCCGATTTCGATAATTTCGACATCAATGGTTTCGTCTCGATGTCAAGAAACATAACTAAGTATTTTCAGAAGTGTTGAAAGCATGGAAGGGGTTGCGGGTACTCTAACGTCACAATTTTTACTAGAGAACACGAAAATGAAAATTATAAGTATGTAGCATGGATTTTCCATCATTTAGGTAGTTAATTATAAAGTCCGTTGTATCGAATATCTGCATTTCGGATGTTGTAATTATATTTGACTCGGTTGTGCAACGTTGCCAAATATTAGGTGGTAAATGGGGGTGGTGGAGAGTGGAGAGACGAAAACACGCGGCATTGTGGAAGTTGAAATAATCAGTGATAAAATGTCACCTAAATAATACAAACGGAAAGTCGAAGAGTTTTGTAAACGTGTGGAGAAAGACATTCAATTTTTCGGAGAAAAGAAAATTGTTTCGAAGCAGCTGAATGATTTAGATGTTCAAGGCATAGATAATGTCGCCGCCAATGCTGAAAATGAATGTTGTGCTTTTAACTGCAATAATAAATAACGTTTTGTATGTGAACGTACCAAAGGGCGTGAAATACATGGCAATATGTGTGAAGCCCAATAATTTCGGCAATGGATGCAATATAACACAATGGAAATTGATGAGTTCAACATTTGTCAATGATAACCAGTTGGCAGTTTTTGTAAGCGAAGTTCCATAGAATACCCCCTTCAAATATAAATTGAGGCTGATATTCCATGATCTTCGAGAAGTAGATACGAAAACGGTGGAATTTGTTCCAGAGCATGCAACGTTAAAGAAGTTACAAATGGAATTTGAGCTTTATAGAATTTTCATTATATTGTGTACGATATTATCATGTATTTTGATTAGAATTGTACAAGAAATATTAATGGAATTCAATAAGAAATGGCTGATTTGGTTCAAATAGTAAACAGTTGAATATTCACAAACACACATTTTCGTTTTATTCCAAGTCGATGAAAATATATAACAGTTACGCATATCTCATTGTTATCACGTATTATTGATAACGTAAACAGGAAATGCGATGAGCTACTTGGCACCAAGTCGAAGAGGAAATGTGATGAGGACATCACGGTTTTTCTGTCATCTGCATGGGAACGGTTATTGTGCAATTCCATATCGAATTTTCTAGAATGTTCTTTTGTTATCACGTTAGAGTATATAAATTAGGGAGAGTCCATTATGCCGATCCTCCATACTTTTATTTCTCAAATACAATTCGAGATATTTCAAAGTTGAAATTATTCGTTCGGGAGTTGCAGGTGTAGTGTACAATATTTCTATTTATTATTATACTACAGCTTGAATTTAGCTATCGCCGTCTTTCTCGACACAAACACATTATCATTGTGAACTTCAATCAAATTCCTGATTTTAGAAATGTGATCTTCTATATTTGATATTTTACGCTCTGATAGTATAACAACCTCCAGAGACATTAATTAAAGTTTTTTTATATCTCATGTATTTGTCAATCAACCAGATAACAATACCGTCCAGAAATGGAATTAAAATAGACAATCTGTAGTAGCCAGCTACGGTTTCTTTTCTGTACTCTCGGAGTCCTGATTTCACAGTCGAATGAATACTCCTGATACCAAATTGTTAGTTGAAGAAAAACATTCTCAAAAACACTTTTTAAATTGTTGGCCGTGATCGGCAAGTTTTTATGTCTGACGTTTTGTCTACTATTGCGGTAGACATTATTGAAGGCAATGAGGCATCAGACGAAGTACTCGGGTTTTTCTCACAGCAGATATTACATCCTAAGTTGGAGTCTTCGATTCTGTTCGATTGATGGTGGACGTGATTTTCTACGACTGTAGTTCAGTGCCGATAGCTAGACTTTATTGATGTGTTAATTTTTCTTCTTCCTATCTAAAAAAACATTTCGTTCAAGTACGATGTTACTAATTATTTCACTTGCTATATAAGTAGTTTTCTCAACAAGTATGCCCCTTACTAAATGTGAAATTCTCTTCTCGTTTGGAATTATTTTGTTTTTGAATTTTTATTGCCTCCTTATATACTCATGGGTATTAGTTCTGAATTCTATCAACCACCTGGAATTCCTCAAAGTGGGTACCTTTGCGAAGTACATATCTTGCTAATGCTAACTTGTAGGTATGCCCTAGAGGCATACCTACTAGAGGAAGGAGCTAAGGATTGGCCTGGTCAAGTGCAGCGTAGAGGAAAGGGTAGCTGTCCTAAAATGTATGAGGTGTTGGAGCCACTCGCACAAAAAAGACGACTGTGAAGGGCCGAATAGGTCCGGCCTTTGCTACAGATGTGGCAAGGAAGATCACAGGGCCCAAAACTGTGAAGAGGAGGAGTACTGCCCGCTATGTGAAGAAAAGGGGCACACAGCGGGAAACGCGAGATGCCCACGTTTTAAGGAGGCGTTAAGGCTGGCTAGAAGGGGTCGAAGGTTAACTAGGAGGTCCAGTGGCAACGGAGGGGAAGATTATTTCCCATTAATAGCCTTCCAAAGGACAGCCAGAAGGCAGACTGAGGATACTGAGGAGGACACGGAGGAAGAGGTCTTCCTGCCGGGAAGTAGGGGGAACAGTAATAGGGAAAGCACTCTCCTGGAGCCTTGTCGTCAGCAGGAACGGCTGAACTCAATGAGACGCACTGTATTCTACTGGGCATTATAGACCACATGGGGGAAAGGCGGGAACAGGAAGGGACGGCGGAGGGGCATCCTACCATTTAAATGCCCCTAAAAATTTTACAAGTTAACGTGGACAGAAGAGGGGCAGCTCACAATCTGCTGACAAAAACCATAGAGGACGAGAAAATAGACATAGCCCTGGTTCAGGAACCAAATATCAAGATGACCAGCAAAAATCCAAGATGGCTAACTGATAACACAAATAGCTGTGCGGTATACTGTGCAAATCCAGGTTGTGGGGTTATAGGACATGACAAGGGCCAGGGCTTTGTCTGTATCAAATTTGAAAAATGAGCAATCTATAGCTGCTACATATCGCCTAATATTCCGTTGGAGGTATTTAAGACAAGATTACAACTTCTTCTGGACCACGTTGCCGATCTAAAGACCGAGGCGATAGTGGCGGGGGACTTCAACGCCAAATCATCGTCCTGGAATTCGCCCTCTACAGACGCCAGAGGAACATATATGGATGAAGCCCTACAAGCATTAGACATGGTGGTACTAAATGAGGGGAACACTCCGACCTTCTCCAGGGGCGCCTCTAAATCTTATATAGACATAACCTTCGCTACACAGAAGGCTAGCAGGACGATACAATCGTGGAGGGTATCCTTGGAGGAAAGCCTAAGCTTGCATAGGTATATATACTACTCAATAAACACAGGCAAACAGAAACCGAAGAGGGAATGGCTGGAAAGGCCTCGTCCGCAGGCGGATGCATTCAGAGACGCTTTCGGCATCGCAGCCGGAGGGGTGAAAGACTGCAAGGGCCACGTTAGAATAATAAAAGGTTCACAAGATCTTAGCACGGCGACAAAACGGGGCGATATAGAAAGGTCGCAGCCAGTTTGGTAGAACGGGGAGATCGATCAACTTAGAGCAGCCTGTAATAGGTCTCGGAGGTCTTTGACAAGAGTCAGAGGCAGGGACATTAATCAAAACATAATCGGTGGCCTGGAGGCAAGATATAAGAAGAATAGGAAAGACCTGAGAGACGCTATTAGGAGAGCACAGAGGCACAAGTGGGCAGAGTTATGCGAGGAATTGGAGGAAAATCCTTGGGGTAATGGGTACCAAATAGTCACGGGGTCAATGAGACATCTCAGGACCTCCTACGAATTGCACCACACAACCAAGGTGGAGAAAATCAGGGAACTCTTCCCAGCCGACGACAGCCCTATCCCGATAGTCCCCAGACCTGCGGAGCAGCCACCGCTTTTCAGACTCGAAGAGCTGGTAATCGCGGGTGAGAAGCTAAAAAACAAAAAGGCACCAGGCCCGGACGGTATCTTCCCGAAGGCAGTGAAACTTGCGGTAAAATCGCGCCCGGAAATCCTTCTCAACACTATGAATGTGCTGCTGGCGGAGGGGGTCTTCCCAGTTGAATGGAAAATTGCCAAGGTTATCCTGATACTCAAGGGAGCAGGAGACGGGACAGACGTCAAAGTCAGGCCGATAAGCCTAATAGACATCTTGGCAAAATTGTACGAACAATTAATTAAGGCAAGGTTGCAGGAGGAGATCAAAGAAAGAAGCGGAATATCGGATACCCAATTCGGTTTCAGGGCCAAAAGAAGTACGATCCAGGCCGTCAAATATGTGTTAAAAAGAGCAAGCGAGAGAGGAGCCGTCTGGGGAACCATCATCCTGATTGACATAAAAAATGCTTTTAATACTGCTAGATGGGGTACAATTCTGCTTAGGCTACAGGAAATGGGCATCAGTGATTACATATTGAACATTATGTCGGAGTATCTATCGGAAAGAAGGCTGGTGTGTGGCAGACACCAGCAGGAGATGTCACAGGGAGTCCCACAGGGATCTATATTGGGACCAACTCTGTGGAACGTCATATACGATGGAGTGTTGAGGCAAGAACTGCCAGAAGGATGCTCGACAGCAGCGTTCGCTGATGACCTGGCACTTGTGGTGAGAGCAGAGAAAACAGATCTCCTCATGCAAAAGCCTAATACGGCACTTGCTATTCTGAATGACTGGATGAGTATAAATGGTCTTGAAATGGCGCCACAAAAAACAGAGGCCATAATAGTAAAAGTGGAAGGAAGAGGAAGAGGGAAATCATCCACTTTGAAATACGGGGGACAAGGATCGAGCCCAAGAAGTTTGTTAAATACCTGGGAGTATGGCTGGATGACAAACGGATTTTTAACGAGCATATCCGCAAGACTTGCGAGAAGGCGAACAGACAGGTAGCAGCTCTGTCCAGGATACTACCCAACACGACGGGGCCCACCACCGGTAAGAGGAGGCTGCTATACGGCGTGGTCCAATCAGTGTTGCTATATGCGGCACCGGTCTGGAAGGAGGCAATGAGGGTTGCTAAATATGCGAAAATGGTTAACTCCTTGCAAAGAAAGATGATAATTAGAATCATCGCCGCGTACAGAACGGTGTCAGCGGAGGCGGCTTGAGTGATAGCTGGGATCCCCCCTATGGATCTCTTGGTCAGGGAAAGAGCTCGTCTGGACGAGAGAAGGGACGTAAGAAAGGAACACAAAGACGCTGAGAGACAAAAAACGGTTCAGGAATGGCAAGATAGGTGGGATAGCATTAACGATAAGGCTCAATGGACAATAAGGGTGATTCCAGATATCAGGTCCTGGTTAGCATGCAGGCATAGGCAGTTGAACTATTTTACCACGCAGTTTTTCACGGGACATGGCTCTTTTAGATGCTTCACAAAAATAATTGGCAAAAGCGAGGATGACTCTTGCATCTACTGTGGGAGAGTAGATGACGTGGAGCACACCATAGTAGTGTGTGAAAGGTGGAGCGGCGAAAGGAGCCTCCTGGAACGGGAGACCGAAATGGTGGTGTCCATTGACAATATAGTAGAGGAAATGCTAAACAACAAAAAGGGCTGGAAAGTGGTATGCGATTTCTTCAATGAAGTTATGAAGCAAAAGGAACTGGAAGAGAGGGAATACCAGAGGGAGGAAAGGTAAGAAAGAGGACTGAATAAATTTCAATAGCATATGTCGCCGCCCTACTCTGAGTATGTCCATTTGGATGGTTCCGGAGAAGGGATTAGGGCCAGGGGTGGTTTTTGGCGGAGTAGCACCCGCCAGTACTAGGTCTGATAGATTACAAAGGCCAAGGATCTAGTCCTAAGCAGTTTCCACCATAAAGAAAAAAAAAGGTATGCCCTAGACAACAATTTCTCTCATGTTCATAGAGCTGGGTACTTACACTTCTTTTCATGATTCCAGTGTAGACCAATCCATAGCTACAAAGGAGCCGGTATACCCCCGGTGTTGCTTAAGGTTCTCTGGGAGTCTTTTCGCTCTTCTCCTAGTAACTACTTCTATCTAAGCTCTAAGTCGAAAACTTTCGCATATTTCATACACTCTAGACCCCTCCTTTGAGTACTCACAGATATGACTAACTCTATATTGTGACCATTCTTTAACGACTATAGAGGGAAGTTCATCGTCCAAATACAATGTCTTTCGGAAATATTGAAATTGAGCCAGGTAGATGGATAGATTGAATATATTGATTGACAGATTGAATAAATTTGATTTGAGTTTCACGAACATGCTATCAATATCTAATACAGATAAATATATGATGAAGTCAATAGTTAAAAAATCAATCCTATTGATGTCAAAGTTGATCCCACGATAGTTTGTAAATGTTTTGTTGAGATAACTACTTATATAGCAAGTGGAATAGTTAAAAAACATTAGAAAGTACTGTCAATTGGAATCCTCAAATGCACGTTTCGTCTTCAAGATATTGATTTTACTAACTTGATATGGTGTATTTTCTAGATGGCGATACGTCGAAGAATAATTTCATGTATTATATTGTTAATCCCACTACAGAAGGTAATGGTGGAACGATTAACGACATGAGTATTACTTTTATCAATAAACTGTAAGTGAGAATGAAAATAGTGAACAGGAACATGATGAAGTTGGTGGAATGGAAATTAATTCCACAAATAACAATATACGTCGAAAAATAATTTCATGTATTACATTGTTGATCCCACTGCAGAAGGTAATGGTGGAACCATTAACGATATGAGTATTACTTTAATCAATAACCTGATATGGTGTATTCTGTAAGTGAGAATGAAAATAGTGAATAGGAACATGATAAAGTAGGTGGAATGGAAATGAATTCCACAAATAACAAAATACGTCGAAGAATAATTTCATTTTTGGGAAAGAAAGTTTTTGGCTTTCTACTACTCCATCTCGATACAAAAAATTAGGGAATCTTCCAAAGAAAGGAAGGAAGTAATCAATTTG
>WOGL01000249.1:0-16740 GCA_015342145.1 Leptinotarsa rubiginosa | reverse complement strand
CCCTTGTTAGTTCTTGTAGAGGATATCAGCAATGACCAGAAGGGTGTTGTCGTTGATGTATTCGACGAAGAAAAATGTCAAAAGGGTTGAGAGGGAGAGAAAACAATAGAATGACGTAACTTCTTGAGCAACACTGTTAGTTTTGATTGTCAATGTCCGGAATGGGTTGAAGAAGTACCAAAAGGGCCTCAATTTAATAGGTAACCCCATTGGGGTATATAGAGGGTGTTTCTGTTGAAAAAGTGGTCCGATGGAGACCAGCCGAGCCACGCCTCGCCCACATGATATTCTTTGTGACGCATTTGACAGTTTATTGGAAATTTAATTGACCTTTGGGGTCGTAATTTGTTTACATAATAGTTAATTTTAGTTCATTTTACTGATAATGAACTATGAAATGATCTGTTTTAAAAGTTTAAATTTGAATGAACAAAGTAGGAAAATAAAATACATAGTACACCTACATTCTTCATTAATTATAATTATAATGCAAATATGATTTTCTTTCTACAATGACTATAAAACTGACATTTTTGTTTTTTCTTTATGGCTTTCATGCTGGTTTCTTTTGGAGAGTTACAAATATTACAGAATAAAATATTTGTTATGGATTCAATAGTTGTTAAATTGTAAATTTCCGTCAACGTTATCTCCATGCCTTCATTAATGTATCCCATATAAATAATTGAAATCCGTGAGGGTATATTCAGAAAACATTTTTCTGAAATAAGAAAAAATGAATGAAAGACGTAAATTTAATATTTTATTTTTGAAAAAATATAAAATTGATCATATTTTATTCCATTTCTTGTGCTCCTTCTCCTCTATTTTTTTCTTCTCTTCAGAAATCTTTTGGTGTCGTTCCCTCTCAGCTAGCTTCATTTTTTTTGTTTTTATTTTTTTTACAGGGGGTGTTCTAACTATATCCCTATTCAAATCAAACGTGTCCATCATTTTTCTTTCAAAACGTATTTGTTCTCTGAGTGCCGCTCGATCCTCATGTTTATGACATGAGGAACATACATTATATGATGTAATACTCATGAATAAACGTTTACATCGAACACAATTGAATAATGAACGACCATTGAGATCTGGTGTTTGTTCCCTCGTATCAGAACTGCTACTTATTCTATTCTCCTGAATATTCATTCTGTAAAATCCATCATCAATAATCTTTGTGTTGGAAATATAAGTTGTAGGTTAATTAAATGTAAAAATGATTTCATGTGGATTAAATTTTGTAACACCAAGGTAATATGTCTGTTGACATATAATTTACAATTCCTTTATCATCTGAAGGAGTTAGTGCAACTTTTCTTTGATTTATTGTGTGAACTTCATGTTTCTTACTATGAATCAGATTTTCTGATACTTCAAAATGTTCATTTTTGAATAGACAATCGTAATAATTTTGAAAAGTTATTTTTTGAAGAGAAGCTTTCATTATACCTTTGTCTTTTTTTGTTATTAAATTGTTTTCTTCATCATCTTCATGCTTTTTTATAGCATACATTTTCGACTTCAGACCTATAAACTCTTTCATAATTCTTCCGTTATTTTCATCTTTCATCAAACCTAAAACTTTCTTATTTGCTAACGGAATGTCATATTTGTTATCTAGGGCATAGTCAAATGTATCAAATTTATGTATGTCTTTTGATATGTTTATAAATATCATCAGTGAAAAAGTGGTAAATCAGTGAGTCAGTAACTGTATATAACAATTTTGCATTTTCATTGAATTTAGGTTTGATATAATTATAATGGTAGTCATATAAAATGGACTTTGAGAATTATAAAACGCTGAAACTTACATAAATAGGTTTATGCAAGATGGAAGATGTTAACTTACTCACTTCAATTACTACTATGTGTCATCATCAAAAATGGTTAAACTGTGAAAATTTAGTTTAAATATATAACTTTTTACTCCATATCTACCCTCCCTTTTGGTGCATAACTTGACTTCTTTATATTTACGGCAATTCTCGACTGTTTTTCCGAACACATCGTTGTTCATTAGTTTAAAGAAATTTTTTCAAATTCATTTTTACTGTTTTGTCTCAAAATCGTATTTAAATCAATATAAGCTTTAAACCAAGGTATTTGCTTAAATTTTAAAATTTTAGGTCCTAAACTAACTGTCTGTTTTAAATTTCTATAATGAATAACGTAATTGTTCTTATCAAAAAGTGTCGTTAACAATTTTCGGTGTTAAAATAGATGGAATCATTTTTTGAGGGTATAAAGGAAGATCTTTATGAACATTTTCAAGTTCTACAGGATAATCTAAGTCAACTTCTTATATATAACCTTCATCAGAATCATCAGGTGTGTTGAACATGTCTTCAGAATAGAAATTAACACTATCTAACCACCTGAAATCAGCAACAGGTAAATATTCTGATAAAGCTGTTCCATACAAATTATTAAAATCCTAGTACATGAGGTATGATGGGAGTTGATCAGGATCATATTCTTTTTTCATGTAAATATTATTAGCTCTACCGTATCTCTTATTACATTGGGAAATTCCTCCTCTAATACCTTTTTCAATTAACATTATCTTATCAATATCTTCTAATAATTCCAAAGTAACCTTTGAAATATTCAAAAACTTACTTCCTTAATTCATTGAAAAAACATTCGATTGGTGGTAATTTCTCAATTTTCATTTTATCCCAACTATCAAAATAATCATATGGAAAGATACCCTTTTTAGATAAAAGGTTGAATTCCTCTTGATTCTTATAAAAACTCTTCGTGGTTAATTTTTCAGAGTTAGGTAAATATGAACTTAATTTATCTAGACTACTTGCCATGAACCGAAATGAGTCTAAAAATCGATATGTGATACTCGTGTTAGTAATTTGTTTACTGAATGATATATATCTCTCTTTATTCACTGGTAACAATTTAACAGCACCTGGTACCTCTTTCGCTAAAGTCTTAATAATGAAATGACTATCGTAACCAGATAAATTATGAAAGACAACAGGTATCATATTGTCATCTTGATAGTTAAGATTACAAGGTGTAGAATGTGATGGACCCCGATATTCGCCAGTGGTATGCCGGTGGTCTTTCACCTTGAGCTGACCTTGTATAAATGGTTTTTCACAAATATGACAGGTAGTAGCTGAGTCAAACTCATGTTGTTGTTGAGCTGTTAGCGGTGTCATTGGAATCACATTGGAAAATATTGGATTCAATTCGAAAGCTAGCTGTTGCAAACGATTAACGAACCAATTGATACAATCTTTGCCAGTATATGATTCAAATTTTGATTTAGAATTATCGAAAGTGCATAATAAATAAAAGGCAACACTACACGGAATATGTTTTTGAATTTTTTTAATTTTTCCACTAGGTTTTACATCTTCATATTTCTCTAATATGCTTTCAATGTCTGCATATAATACAAAGAGAACGGGTTCTTTATTTTTAAAATCTTTAAAGGATATGAATTTTTCTTTTTCAGATGGTAGAGTTATTTTAGTTTTATTCATTTCTCTACAGGTGAATATATGATTATTTAAAACTTCTCGTGAGTAAAAATGATTAAGACATTTAGTACAATAAAATTTTGTATTAGTTATGTCACCACTTTGTCTATTTAGCAATCGTGACATGTCTTTTATAAGAGCAAAATGATAAATTGGTTTGAAATTATTTACATTTTCCTCTTCATCACATGAATCATCATCGTGTTCAGTCTGAAGTATTAATAAATTAATTGTTAATAAAGATTCTAATTCACTCAAACGGACAGGTACGATTTCCTTTTTTTCAATACCGAACAAGTTTATCGACATATTATTCATTTTTTCAAATTTTGTAATGTCTTTAATTTTAATTGGAAATTCAATACCATCATATTTTAAAATATTTGAAAAATGTGGATAAGATGATTTTTTACAAACATTAGTTGTACATGGATGAAGAGCTGCCACAATAGACCAAAGAAAACAGTACGGATCATTATTTTGAATATTAAGGACTGCCTTTTTATTTTGAATGAATTTAGGTACTTCAACAAATGTAGAAATCCCTACATTTATCGGTGTATAATTATTCAAGTTAACCTTCAATTGTAAAATTTCATAAAGACTCCAACCACTATCTCTTTCTTGAAATTCTTCAAGTTTTGTCAAAATATTATGTTTAACGTGATCATCGTAAAATAATTTCAAATTTGTATGTTGATCAATAATTCTATTTTTTGTTTGGAAATGTTTAATTTCAGTCTCACCAGTTTGAGGCTTCATGAAATTTGCTAAAAATAAAACGTTAACCTTCAATAAACTTTTTTTTAATTCTTTTTTAACTTTACATACAAAAGATCTATATGCTTTATTGAAAAATTCTATAGGATCCTTAATTTTCAAGTTGATAATTGCACCAGTCCTTATACGACTATTAAAACATGATTCTAAATCTTGCCAAATTAAATTTTGTTTTTTATTAACATTTTTATTGAATTTGAAATTTTGTTTGTAATATTTTAGTAAAGCTAAATTTGATTCTAATTTGGGAAAATATTTTTTGTTTGAACATTCGTTAGATTTGATGTACTTTTTTAACAATAATATACTTCTATTCAAAAATTTAATCCACTTACAATACTCATTTTTATTTTTAATCAACTTACCAACTTCTTGAATTCTCAACACAATATTTTCACTAATTTGCTGCATTTCTAGACAGGTCCTCATTATTGTTGAAATGTTGATGAATTGTATTCAGATGATATTAATGAAATGAATATTTGAAATTTATAAACACCTTTATATGTTGGTTCAGAAAGACTGCTCACGAAAGTAAATTTGAAAATATCGATGTGTTGTATTCGTTTGAAGACTATATTCGACAAAGTGAGCTCTGAATGTTTATATAAATATCTTTTATCATATCTATCACAAATTTTTATACAAATGTTTATTGCTTCGAATGATGCAATTTTCCTATAATTGAGTGAAGTCAAATTTTAGATTATCACACGTTTATCATTGAATATGCATAATGTTAATCATAATTACTGATTGAAGGTTGTTCACGTGCTAATTGCACACAGCACCAAAGTTGTTTTTTCAAAAATCTAATGAGTCGGCTGAAATTTACTCATCGCATGATATTTTCGATTACACCATAATTATTGCTTTTTTCTATAACAATGTGTAGTATAAATTGATGATACAATACAATACTCATTCTAGTTACAACTACAACAATATAAAGATGAGCACTGTTCCAACTACTCTCGTAGTAAAAATTATCAATACCAAAGTGTTCCCTGTAGACATGGCTATGGTGGTATTTAAGCAGTTATTCAGGTGAGTTATTTTTTTTTAATAAATTCATTGTTGAAACCCATAACTTTGTTATTGATTTAGAGTAAATTATTTGAATAAATTTTTACTTATTATTGATTTGTGGTTAAACAATTTTCTCTTTGTTATAGATATGGGGTTAAGGAAATAGTGAAAAAATCTGAAGAATGTATTATCGTCTACTTGAAATATAGTCCAAAGATGACAACTTTGAAGAGAAAATTTGGTACCCTACCGGTGAATTGGACCCGAGCCATGGTGGAAAATGAAAAAGAATTATCTGTTTTAAATACAGCTATGAACAGGTTTGATTTTAACCTACAGGATGAAGATGATGATGATGACTCCCTTTTAACACCTCCACCCTTGAAAAAATTGAAACCAGGAACATCAAAAAAAGAAATCTTACCAATATCAATAAACTTGGATGATTATGAAGATGACGAAGCTCCACAATCACCTTTTCAAGAATCTCAAGCTTTCATATGATATCTGAAAATTGTAATTTATGAATGAAAATTAAACAAAATTTGAGAAAATATTTTTATTTTTTATTATAATTAAAAAGAGAATACAGAAGATAAAGAAATGGAAAGATATTTTTCATTTCTTACAATATAGATACCAATATCTTAGTAAAAATACATTTTCTACTGCACAATTCAGATTATTATACAAATGATTCATACAGTGGTGAGATTTGAGGAAAATTTTCAAATTTTCTATTGAAGGACACCCTTCATCATACAAGTCATAAATTTCATTTTGTATAAGTTGACTGAGCCATTTTTTCTTTTCACATCCTTTAACAAAAACACAAGTATCAGGTCCTATACAGTTCTTGATAAACTCTGAAATTTGTTCAAAGTTGAGGGTCGGTATTGTTGCAGGATAATCGAACCATGCCAATCCATGTAAATTTTCCGTACACCACTTCACATGTTTTTTCACAGTTGGATTATATTGGTTTAAGTCTGTTGGTAAATTTATCATACGATGATACCAAACTCCACTTTCAACGTTTATAATTGAAATTTCTTTACATAAAAAGTTTCTTGATTTTCCGTATTGAAAACCTTGCACATCGATGATAAACATGATACTTCACCTAATGTCACCGTAACAATAAAGTTATCAGTCTATTCATGAAGTATTTATAAAGCTGATGCTGATTATGCAATATTACTTTTATCTATCCAACTATTATGTTTATTGTCGAATCCTAACCATTTAACGAAAACTTTACCATGTTTTCTTTTGAGTACCTTTTCCACAAGATATACACCAGGATATTTCACTTTTTGTAATTGTTCTTTGTAAAAACCTCCTGAAATATCCTGTTCTTTATCGTCCTTCAGTAAATAAGTTATAGGGTTAGTTAATTGTATTTTCCTTATTTTGAATATTTCTGTAGACCAGTTTGGAAAATATGTTTTATCGAAAATTCCTCGACTTTTAGATACACGTACATAATCTCCTACTTTGAATTTATTACTAGAACCGATTTGTTTGATGTGATTATAAGCTGTGTGAAGTAATTTAGTTTCATCTTTTTTACTCACTTCAGCAGGTTTCATTTTAATGGTTCTATGAATGGAATTATTGTATTTCTCCAAAACACGTTTCAAAACATTTATCCACTGATAGTTACCTTGAAAATTAAATTCTTTATACATCCATGACTTCAGTGTTCTATTAAATCTTTCTATTATTGATGCTTTCTTTTCACTGAACGTAGTGTAATGATTCACGTTATATTTTTTCATTAACTTCTTGAATTCTGTGTTGAAAAATTCTTTGCCTGAATCAGTTTGTAAATTGTGTGGTGTTTGTTCACGTAAAACTCTTTCCATAGCTTTGGAAACATCATTAGCTGTTTTATTCTTTATAGGTATTGCCCAAGCAAACTTAGAAAAACAATTTATCACAGTTAAAATATATTTATATCCCTTATTCAGTTTAGAATATGGAATCATCTCGACTAAATCAGCTTGAAAAAGGTCATCGAAACCCTTAATGATTACTTTACGTCTATTGAAATTGATTCTGGCTTGTTTATGAAGTTCTTCTACAACTTCCCTTTTAACATTAGTTCTAAAGTTCATGTTGAATTACAGAAAAAAACTTGACATATGAGTAAACACACTCTGTAACATGGAATATATTAGGTCAATGAAAAGTGATTATATCATTCATTCTGAATAAAACTCAAAAATATTTATGACATTTATTGATTAATACATATTTCCATAGAACAATAATAATAAATATAAGCTGATATTATCTAACCTCTGACGCAGTCGAATTTTTCTTTCTGTTTTTTCATCTTGACTCCTTTTTCTTGAGAATTATGGATGCTTTTTCAGTCGAATTATTCTTTCTGTTTTTTCGTCTTGACTCTTTCTTCTTGAGAATTATGGATGCTTTTTCGATGAGACGATTTGCTTCAGATGATACTTTACTTTCTACCATATAAGGACAAAGTTGTCTAATTAAATCTTCTGTATACTGCTCAATGTTAACATTATCTTGTTCTGAATTCATTTTCAATCATAACATGAATATTTGAAAATGTTATGAGTGACTTCAGATGCAATGAATCTATTTATACCTTTTTTGTTATCAAAAACAAGTCTACATAGTTTATTGCTTTATTTGAGATAAGTTTAAAAAATACAATAAATGATTAAAAATATTCATGCTCCAACATCTCCTCGAAATCTTTGATTGAAAATTTTTTGTCTATGAGAACTTTCTAGAATAGGATTTATAAAAGTGGCACTGTGTCTAATACGTCTTTGGAAACGTGTTCGATCTATTGCAAAAAATTCCCAATAAGTTTTTCTTGCACATCTATAAGCGAAACTCCAAGCAACCATGTGATGAATTTTATTTTTCTCTTCATTGAAAGTTATTCTACTCATTATAACTCACCTTAGAATTGTTTTACAGAATTTGTGAGGGGATTATATCTGAGTAAACGATCGTGTAAAATCAAACAAAATGCTGATGTATTTGCAGGAATATTTTCGTTGGCTTCAAAATCGAGTCTTATATCTTGTACCCCCACCTTTAAGCTATCATTTTGTCTACTACAATCAATAACGAACAGGGGTGCATTTTCAAGGAACTTAGATAATGTTAGACACGGTTCTCCAGAATTTTTAAAATAGTAAGATTCTTGAAATTGAGCAAAAAGTTCGTAAAGTAATGCAAACTGATTTTTCTTGAAATTTAAATTCATATTGTCATAAGGATATACATCTGAATTGAGGTGGAGTTTTATATTGGTAATATTACAATGATCAAACTGACTTATATTTTTCTTGATCTGATTTTTTCTCTGAGTCTGAAAAGCCACAATGATGAATCGAGGTTTCTCCAATAGATTAGAAGCTTTTACATTCCAAGAATGAGTCATTGTTTGTTGTAAAAGTGGATATTCATGTAATTCCCAGCTTCTGAATGCGATTTCTAAATCACGTCCTTTTTCAATGTACTTGAGTAATCGTAACTTTTCAGCATCAGAAACTTGAACATGAGGAATTCTCCAGAGAATTTTTGTTAAATCAATTTTAGGTTTTTCATTATCTTTTGTAGACTTTACAGAATTCAGGTCACTACTTGTTCTAATGAGCACCAACTCTTGACGAATATTCACGATTATTTTCTTAAAATCTTCACAGAATCCTAAAAGATGTTTAAGAGGTATATACACGTTGAAATAACCGTTAGCATCGGTTATGTTCGGATCCTCCAAATGATTCCAACAGGCGTTATTGTATCTATCACATTCGCTACTCGTGTAAGAAATATAGCCTTTTATAGTTGATGTGATACCTGGATTTCTAACACGATCAACAACGATACCTCCAATTTCATAACGTATTTCATCGAACAGATGTGTCACACCATTATTTACGAATTTCATTGTATTACTCACTTTATTTTCAGCATCAGTTAAGCGTCCTTCTATATAGAGATAACTATTAGATGGCAAAGTGTATATATCTTGAGTTTGAATAGGAATTCTTATTTCATCAGAATTATTGAATGTCGTATTTGCATATGGTGGATGACTATGCATTTCAAAATTGGTTATGGAATTATCTATCAATACATGTTCACCAATATTCAATATATTAAAACTCATTTTTCTTCTTTTTTACCACCACAAGAACATTTGAAAAGTAGTAAAATCCGTCTGAATCTGGAATTGATGCTGATTTTCAGATTACACCAAATCTCATATAAAGTAGCCGTTTTTTCAAAGTACTTGAAAACCTAGGGAGCTGAGAAACTGTCTATTTTCCAATGTTAACTCTTTAACGTCACCTCTTGAAGTGTTGGGTTTATTAGAAGAGTTCCTGGTTTTACTATGTGTTGTCGTTGGTTGTATAAATGTAACATTATATAAAAATACCATCTTAGAGCTGTTCTTTAAGATGAAGTCGTACTGTTATCATTTCCTGCTGGAAATTGACTAAATCGCCCTCTTGATCGTTTATTTTAAGTACCACCTCATCAATATGTCTAGTGTTGATTGGTAAATAGATAACATTTGATACTTTTTCTATTATTCGAAATCCACTTGGTACCGCAGGATAGAACATATGTAGTAAATGTACAGCACTATCATTATTGAAGGAATTACTTATTAAGTTACATTCAATACAAATTGAATTAACTTTTGAAATATTTACAGGTAAATCAGATATATGTTTTTTATTTGGTACCAATTTCTTCTTTTGGAATCCCAATAAAGGTGCTATAGAATTAGGTTTTTCGAAATGTATTGGTTTATTACACATTATTTCATATCTTAAAGTATTTCGGTTTGCATACATTTTTAAGACTGTTGATTCTGATACGTCTTCTTCTTTTGCTATGACATTAGATGATAACGCTTCAACATTCTTTTTTTCCTTTTCTTTCAGCTTCAATTCAGTTAGTTGTCTCATAATTTCATTTTCTATGTCAGATATTTCATATGAACCAGGAGGAATCTTAATTTTTGAAGATCCAATATATAAAATATTATTAGTCTCATCAATATTTGGTATCGTGTTGAAAGTTACAAAATCAATTAATCCTAAAACATAATTCTTCCTATCATCTAGTATTATAGGAGGATTTATTTTCGTTGAAAGAATCGAATCTCTGCCTGATAATGTAAACGTATATGAACACATGTTAAAGGTTATCGGTAGAATGAATGTAAAACACTGATGTAATACAAGTTTATTGAGAGAGAAATTCTAAGCATAATTTTCCACAATTAACAGAGTTATATGATTGATATACTGTGTGATTATAATTAATATAACAAGGTCCACCTGAATTGAAGTATATTAAAGCCTCCAGAGGTGGTCTAAGATTACCATAACTATCAAAATAAATTATATGAGAACCATTTTTTCGATAAGCAGTCCAGTGAGTTCCAGGTCCAGATTTTTTATCAAGATTTATTATTCCTCTTTCTATTTTCCTGATTTTTTTCGGTAAATTATCTCTCATGTAAACAGACCTGAAGAACGGAATTTTAAGTTCCTTTGCATACTTTATCAAGTCAATATTAGATAGTGGACGATTATGAGGAATTTTCTTCATGTTACTTCTCAAACGGTGGTACGATTCAAAAACAAACCCAATCCAGTTTTGTACGGTCTTAAATAGAATCCTTTCCCTAATGCAATAGATTCCATAGTTCTATTATGACGTTGGGATTCTTCCAACTGATTTCTTGCAGATTTTGCATCATTCACAGCCTTAGCAATACCTGCTGCTCCCCCTGTTAAAGCACCAAGTGCACTCAACCCCGCAAAAATTGGAATCAGAGGAAGTATTCCACCTGTTTTAGGAATTCTCACAATACGTGTTGGTTTGATATTCAATTTTTTCGCAGATTTTAAAGCTACCGTTACAGCTTCACCTAAAGTCTTTGGTTTTTTACTAATAATGTGATTCTTTATTTTTCGTGTTGCTTTCGTAAAACACATTCCCCTTTTGGTTTTACATTTCTTCAGACACTTTTTTCTCCTAGAGACATTCTTTCTTTTCGATTGTTTCTTTTTAGATTTTTTAACCACCATCTCGTTGGAAATTATATAATATACTGGCGGATTTACCCCATTACAGTATTCTTTATAGAGATATTTTTAATTTTTTATTTTTGATATTTTCAATCTCTTCATCTAAATTTCGTTTTTTAGAATTTAACTGCAACGGTGGCTTCAATACATTTGTTTCTTCACCTAACTCATATTTTTGAAGATCTGTCTCGATTTGTTGCTCTAATTTTCTTTTTGCAGATAACTTAGGTTTCTCTTCGACTGAATTAATTATTTTCAATTTTTTATCTGGAATAACAGGTATATCGTTATGGAGTTTTCTTTTTGTTGCACGCTTCACATCATCTGTTATATCAACATCCATATTTTGTTGTTGTGGTTCATGTTTTTGACGTTCATGTCTCGTCTTAGATTTTTTCTTCTCAACTCGGATGGTTTTATTAACATTGTTGCTATTGAGAAGTTCAAGACATTCTTCAATATTCTTTGTTACATCCATTATTCGTTTATTCATTCCACTCAGTAGTTTGATACATTTTCTTTTAATATTTGCAGTTAGTGGTTGACGTTTTCGTAAACCCATCCCTAATTTAACCTTACTTTTCATTATCCCTGCAACCCCTAGGGCAGCCATTTTTTCCCCTAAAGAACTATCTTTCGATTTGAATCGAATCATTGCTTTATCAGCTAAAATTCTATCAGCTTCATGTCTACGATTTAAATCTTTTGTTTGTGAATAACTTATGTCATGAGTTTTACATGCTTCATCTAAACCATTTATTCCCTTTTGGTCGAGTGCAAGACGTTTTTGTAATTTTGTACCAGGTCCGCAATATCTATATCCAGGTATATGCAATTCAACCGGTAAATTATTAATAGCACTATTTACTAAACCATCACCACTATGATAACGCTGCATCATAGATCTCTTCGCTTATAAGTTTAAAAGTTGACTGATTACAAATTCAGTTACCTTAAATATTTTATTGAAAATGGATGTGAAAGGTATAAGAGTTATTCCACAGAAAATCGCTTTACCAATTGAAAATAATATATTTGAAACAGAGAAAACTTTCAAAAAGCATGGTATTCTATTTCCATTTACCATAAGATGTATAATTGTTGGACCTTCCAACTGTGGTAAAACAAATTTAATGGTGAATATGTTAGAGCATGAAAATGGTTTGAAATTTGAAAATATATACGTGTATTCAAAATCGTTAAATCAACCTAAATATAGATATTTAGAACATTTACTCAAACCAATAAAAGGGATAGGATATTACGCGTTCAGTGCCAGTGAAAATATAATGCATCCTTCTGAAGCAAACCCTAATTCGATTTTTATTTTTGATGATGTCGCTTGTGACAATCAAGAAGTTATAAGAGAATACTTTAGTATGTCAAGACACGCTTCTGTCGATCCATTTTATTTAAATCAGAGTTATGCAAAAATACCCAAACACTTGATCAGAGACAATGCCAATTGCTTAATAGCTTTCAAACAAGATGATTTGAACTTGAAACACATCTATACCGATCATGTAGGAACTGATATGACCTTTGATACCTTCAAGGTGATTTGCTCTTTATGTTGGAGAGAACCTTATGGATTCATTACTATCTTTAAAGATTGTTGCATTAATGAAGGTCGTTATCGTAAAGGACTCGATCACTTCATACACATTCAAGAATAAAAATGAGTTCAAACCACCCCATCACATCAATACCTGTTGAGAGCTGTTCTTAACCTGTTCAGATCTGATTAAAACCTGATCGAGACCTGTTCAAACCCGATTGTAACCTGTTCAAACCTGATCAAGACCTGATTGAATATCTGTTTCTTAAAAATGAAAAGTGAAGACATAGAACTGAAGAAAAGACTCATTAATAAAAGAAAAATAGTTAAGAATAAATTAGAATTCTTAAAACATGGTGAATTACTACATGAAAGCATGTTCAATCCAATCACAAAACACCTAAAAAATATCGAGAATAAATTACAGGATAAAATTCATCAACCAGGTGAACAACAACAAGAAGAAACCTTACTTGAACCATATAAGACGTCTCCAACACAACAATATTTATTGCAGACTCCAACAAATGAAAAAATTTTTCCAAAAATTCCACGTCGATTGTCAATGAAACTACTATCACAAAATTCAGAACCAAAAATCGAAAATACCCCACATTTCGATGATGAAGAAGAACCAAGTGAACTTAAACAATCTATTGTGGAGAATATTCAGTCTGAAGATGAAGAAGAAATTGAAGCATCCGGTGTTAATCGTTTGAAAGATATTACACAAACATCATATATTGATTATTTAGATCAATATGATCCTCTTCCAAGGAAATATATCAATGGGTTACATCAAGATGTTGACAAAAAAGAGTTTGATCACAAATATGGTGTACGACTTGATGAAAATACTGAAAAACTATCAATCGGTGATTCAAGACTGTATATCAATGGTCCTGATGTAATCGTTAAAAATAGAAGATATAAGGGAACACCAGGCTTATATGAATTACTATTCAAAAAATATCCCATAAATTTCACTGAACAAGACCAAAAAAATTATAAACAAATTGTTCTGAAAACTAATGCTCATAGGAGACATTATCAACCAAATAAACAAATTGATGGTAGTAAATTGCAAAAGTATAAAAATATAATAGCTCCAATAACTGGAATATCAGGAGAAGGTATGTTTATGGAAGTAAATAACAATAAAATAGATTACATTAGATGGGATGATCCAAATGAACTTTGTGACAGATTACGTTTACTACTATCCTCAAGAGCTGCAGGTCATTCAGGTCACCAAAACGAAATAAATTCTATTATTGAAGAATTACGAGAAGCTAACATAATTGCTTGACTCTGTCAGTTGATATCAATACGACGAAAATGGAGGTTGAAGCACGTATGCAAATAATACAAGAAAAAAAATTTGAAACTTTTGAAGATAGATTAGAAACATTTCATAATTGGACGTCTGATTTTCCAAAGGATAAACTTGTTGCTGCTGGTTTTATTTTTACAGGTGAAAGTGATATAGTTATATGTCCAAAATGTTACATTGAAGGATACAACTGGGAAATTAAAGATGATCCACTCATAGATCACTTTGAATGGAAACCGGATTGTACGTTTTTCAATAAGAACGATTTAATTAGTTCATCTGAACGAAGTCAACATTCAACAAACTACAAAAATAGCTGTACTTCAAATACAAACCCAAGTATTACTTGTAAAATTTGTTTAGAACGAGAAATGAATATATTGTTCATGCCATGTAAACATTTAGTATGTTGCATTGATTGCTCTATCACATGCAACAATTGTCCAGTTTGTAGATCAACTATAACATCATTCTTGAAAATTTTTGTTACATAATGTCCTCTCTCAAAATGTTTGAAAAACATCAAAAGCAGTTAATAAAAAATATCGATTAACAATGTATTTTATTTCTTCATTTTGTTTATAAATATGATGATTATTCAAAGTTGTTCAGATGGAAATTAACTCATTTCATATTAATTATCAGTAAAATGCAACAAAGTTGGTGATTATGAACAAACTGAGATCATCATAAAGGTTAAAATAATTATTTAACGAAAATGAAGCAAATTGATTATCAGTGAAACGTGAATAACAAATTGCATTACTAGGTCGTTCATTATCAAATGTAATACATTGCCATTGTCAAGGTTAAATTAATAATCATTTAAATTGGATCTTTGAAAATGGAACAAATTGTGTTAATGAATTGAAAAATAATTACGCACACTGATTACCGCTTCGAAGTTACAAACAATAATTATTCAAATTGCTCCTTATCATCAGTGAGAGTAAAAACATGGATGTTTCATATGTAATGGAACAAATTAGGTATAAAGCACCCTTAATACTACTAGTAATTGTAATAGTGATTGAACTGTTCTCAAAGACACAACTATGTATTTGTTGTACATAATTCTTCTTATTTCACAAATTAATGACATACTAACTTCAAAAGTTATTTATGTTAATACACCATACAAGTTGGAAAATGGTAGCTTTCTATTGTTGGAAGTACATCGAGATACGATAATTTTGAATGAATATCCAGCTTTCCACACTAAAAAATCAATACCGTTATGTAAGAAAAAATCCTAATCAGTCAACAAACTTTTTTTACCTAATTTTTATTTTTTCAGATTCTACAATAACATGTAAGAACGGAGGAAAAAAATATAAATGTGGATATGCTATTGGTTCACACAAAAACTTTTATCCCATTGTTCCATTCAAAAGCCGATTAATATGTGGACATCACAGTATTGAACAATTCCATAAACCATCCATAACTTACAAAGATGCTTGGTGGCAAACTACAGAAGATTTTTATAAATATGCAAATTCTCATTTAAAAAAATACCTAACTTTACCAGAAATTTGTTATGTATATTTAACAAAATAATAATTCGTTGTTGAAGTAAAATAACAAGGTTCGTAAAGTGTTATTGAAAAATATGGTTAATTTTCCACAATTATTAAAAAATTGAGATAAATTACGTATTTTATTTTCCTACTTTTTGTTAATTCAAATTGAAACCTCAAAACAGCTCATTTCATAGTTCATTATCAGTAAAATGAACCAAAATTAACTATTAATGTAAACAAATTACGACCTCAAAGTTCAATTCAATTTCCAATAAACTACCAAATGCATCACAAAATATATCATGCAGGCAAGGCGTGGCTCGGCTGGTCTCCATCGAACCACTTTTTCAACAAAAAAAACACCCTATATACACCCCAAAGGGGTTACCTACTAAATTAAGACACTTTTGACACTTCTTCTTCAACCCATTCTGGTCATTGACAATCATAACCAACAGGGTTGCTCAAGAAGTTATGTCATTCCATTGGTTTCTCTCTCTCTCTTTCTCTCTCAACTCTCAAAGTATATTAAGGACCTTTTGACATTTTTCTTTGTCGAAAACGTCGACGACAACACCCTTCTGGTCATTGCTGATATCCTTTACAAGAACTAACAAGGGTGTACAAGAACTTACGTCATACCATTGTTCTCAGTGGTAACTTTAAGACTTTTTGACAACTCTTCACGTACCTATGTCACCTTCACACCTAAGGGTTGAGAGAAGTCGATGGACTTCAGAGAACTGGATGGACTATATCCAGTATAGTGTGTAGATTACTACTTATGTGTATGGTGCGTACTTTAGAATGATATCCACAGGTAGATCGGATTCGTAATGTACGTTTGGTTTGAGAAGAGTAGATGAAAACCCCAGTATGTGAGCCAAGCTATTTGCAGGTC
>WOGL01000248.1:0-16763 GCA_015342145.1 Leptinotarsa rubiginosa | reverse complement strand
CGTTCTACATTCATCTGTTCAAAAATAATTTCGA
The DNA here is from genome assembly GCA_015342145.1 of Leptinotarsa rubiginosa. Taxonomy (NCBI): domain Eukaryota; kingdom Metazoa; phylum Arthropoda; class Insecta; order Coleoptera; family Chrysomelidae; genus Leptinotarsa; species Leptinotarsa rubiginosa. Next base: position 16,729 of record WOGL01000248.1, on the reverse strand, counting down.
TAGAAGACAATTTAATTTATTTTGTTCCAATCCTTCAACAAACCAAACTGAATTTCTAGGTCGAACTATTGGAGCTGCTACACACCTAATTTAACGTTCTCGTCAAACAAAATGTTTAGTGCTCTTTTGACGTGACTAAACAATAGAATATTATCTCACTATTATTATTATTATTATTATTATTATTATGCACTAGAGATCCTCCCTTCCTTCATTGGGCACTCTCATCCAACTTGGATGATTTTCAAAGGGAAGTATCTCTTAGTCGGAACATATATTTTAAATTTTATCAAAATCCGGCGAGTCTACAATTAGACTCGATTTTTGACGGCCTCGACCCATATTTTAGAATTTCAATTTCAGATAGGACAATCGTCCGTATTTTATGTCACACTTTCATTGTGATAAGAACAAATATCATGAATTCTGGTTAGAGGACTTCGGGAACAATTTATATGAAAATAATTAATCCCACGATGGTAATTATTCGAGGTGATACATTTTCGGGGTGTATTTTACACCATATGGAATTCCATAATAAGTTTGGATCTTCAATAATATTAGGCTGATGTGGGGGTTCGTAATAGTAAGTAATACTCTCAATCAAACTTGACAAACTTACGATTCAAGAATAATTTTGAATCTATTTCACTTATTATCATTGCTTTCAGTCTCATCTCTCGCCTTGCTCTCGGAGCTAGTCTTAGAACTGATCTGCTGCATCATGATGTAATCACATTTCTAAGAAGTATGTTAATCATCGCGTTCTAAAAGTTTGTACAGGTTTCTGCTGCACCCAACCAACGGTGCGGCGTGACAATTAGCTTCTTTAACTTTTATCAACTGATGTCAAACAATCATTTTACTACTTCGATGTGGTCGTTCAGAGCAAAAAATCAACGAAACAAGAAATTTTATTCACAAGCGGAATTCCTCAGATAACAAAAAATATAAAGTGATTATTGGTGCAAATGACAATGGAAACATTAGGACAGTGCCTAAGAAAGGTTTTGTTCATGTATACCGTTTAGCAGCAGATATGAAATCAGACGATCTGCTGAGCACGTTAACGAAAACTGCCCCTGAATTTAATTTTACTTGTGACGATTGGAATCGCACTGAACATATGTCAACTTCTGAAATATATTTTCCATTAGAACAGGTAGACAAAATTTATGATCCTTCCATATGACCAACTGGAGCAGTTATTAGGAGATTCAAGTTCAAACAAAATTTTCAGATATCCAACAATCAAGAAGTACACACCTAGATATTTTAAATGGGAATGCAGCATATTTATCAGATAGTAACCTTTCAGTTGACATAAATTGTACCGATTCGATGAGTATGTTCCATATAAACACACAATGCGTGTCAAATAAAATAGATCAAATAACGTGTTTTCTTGATGAATTTCAATTTGGTGTCTTTAACCGAGCACTGGCAGAATGAATATAACTTAGCAACGATTAATATTCCTGGGTATAGACTTGTAAATTATTTTTGTAGGAAAAGCTATAAAATGGGAGGAGTAGCTATTTATTTAAGACAAAAAATATATCATTCAAACCACTCAATTTGAATTAATTCAGTATGGAAATTCATTCTAAATTCTGTGGCATTCTGATTCAGGACCTGAAAACATATGTGTTTACTTTATACAGATCTCCTTCTGGAGATTTCAGGATATTTATGGAAAACCTAGAACGCCTATTAGAACACTTTTCGATAACGGACGGAAGAGACATAATTTTGGGTGATTTTAACATTCATTTTGAAATCATAAATGATCCTATGCTGAATGAACTATTATGTTTGCTAAATTATTTTGGCCTTTCCGTAAATATTCATGACAACACAAGAAAATCTAGCTGTATCGATAATATAGTATCTAACTTTGAAAGCGAGTTGTTAAGAACTGGCATTCTAGAACCATGCATATCCGATCATTTTGGGCAATATGCAATCATAAACAAAAAACTCGAACAGTCTACAAATATATCATCCTATGAAAGAGTTATCACAACCTCGGGCTTAAAGAAAATGAAAAATGCCCTGTATAATGTGGGCTGGGAGATTTATAAAAATGATGAACCAGACGTAAATTATCTTGCAAATTTTTTAGTGAATACTTTTCATGATTTAATTGAAAAAATATTTACATTGAAGAAAAAATCTTTACACAAAAAGCAGTTGATAAATTGGTTTGATGATGAGCTGAAAGCCCAAAAATCACTCTTGCCAGATATTAAACTAATTTCGGATGTGAGTAAAAACCCCGATGACATAAGAGTTTATAAACTGTTGAAGAAGGCATATGTAAAAAAATAAATATTGCAAAAATATGCATATGATGATTACATTCGTTCTGCGGAAAACGAGTCCAAAGCTAGCTGGCAAGTTATTAATTTTGAAAGAAACAAGGCTAAATCATCTCCCATCATTAATAAAAATATTACCTCTAACGATCATTTTGCCCAAGTAGCCGAATCTATCATAAAATCTCTACCTGGTATTCATGAAAAGGAATTACTACATTTCTCAAAGATTCTTCCAGTACCTTCATCTTCTTTCTTTCTACTTTCAGTTACCCACTCTGAAGTTGAGTATACCTTAAAATCGTTGAAAAATTCTTCATGCGTTGACGTTCACGACTTAAATAGTAGAATCATTAAAGAAACATCAGATGTAATTCTGATACCATTAACCGAACTTATTAATGGTATATCTATCACAGGAATTTTTCCAGATATTTTCAAAGTTTCGAAATTTATTCCCTTATACAAAAAAAAATGCTTAACTGATTGAAAACTATCGTCCGATATCCATCATTTGCATTTTTTCCAAGATCATTGAAAACATTCTGAAACAAAGATTAGCAAATCATTCCGAAACTAACAGATATTTTAGTAACTCGCAGTTTGGTTTTAGAGCTTGTGGCTCAACCACAGCAGCGGTAATGGATATAATCAGTGGCATAGTCGAGAGCCTTGAACAACGGAATCATACAGCTATCACGTTGTGCGACCTCTCGAAACCCTTCGACTGTTTCGATCATGACATCCTACTGAAAAAATTATATTTTTGTGGAATAAGAGGAGTTGCATTTTCACTTATTGAATCCTACCTGAAAAATCGATTTATGGCAGTTCGTTTCAATAAGAGTACATCGGATTTTAAGGAAATGAATCATGGTGTACCCCAAGGATCTGTTCTGGTGCCAGTTTTATTTATTATTCATGTCAATGAGCTAAGCAACTTTATAACTCCCTTCAAATGTGGCCTTTTTGCCGATGGTACGTCATTTATATGTTCAAGTCCAGATAACCACGTTTTATCAGATCGATCTAAAGAAATTGAAGAAAAAGTTGGAACATGGTTTAGAGCCCACAATCTGAAACTAAATGAGAACAAGTCTCAGAGGCTATTCGTAACGATCCATCAGTGTGAAAAACTAGACCAGAATGTGAAGCTACTTGGTGTTACTTTAGACTCTAAACTGAAATGGAATGCTCATATAGATCAATTGAAACATAAACTGTCCAGCATATTATTTCTTCCGTGACAGCTCAGGCATATTTCAAACTACGAAACTTTGAGAACAGTTTATTTCTCACCGTTTCAGTCTCATATGGGTTACGCCATTTTACTGTGGGGAAAATCCTCGGCTGCTAATGTTATTTTCATTCAACAAAAAAAGGCAGTAAGAATATTAGGTAATCTAGGGTATAGAAATACGTGTAGAACTTTATTCATCAAACTCAGAATCATGACTCTTTCGTCCCTATACATTTACAATTCACTCCTTGAAATACACAAAACATCGTCCAACCTCACTACACATGCTGACATTCACCATCATAACACTAGAAACTCTGACAAGATCAGACTTCCTAGATATAAGCTTTCTATTTCACAAAAAATTCTTTAGATTTCAGATGATAAAAAATAATATAACGTGGTTATGGACAACAGATCATACCTAAGCTTCAAATATAATTAAAAAACTCTTAACCGAGGTACCAAATTTTAAAATATTTGACTCAAAATCTCCAATTGAAATACAGGCTGACGCTAGTCAATTTGGTATTGGTGGTTGCCTACTTCAAAATGGAAACCCAGTCGCTTTCTGTTCCCGCAGTCTTACAGAAGCTGAAGTAAGGTATCCACAAATAGACAAAAAGTTACTAGGCATTTGTATTGCACTCAAAAAATTCCATAATTTTATTTATGGTCGTAAAATTTTAGTCAAAACTGACCACAAGCCATTAGTGGCTATTTGTAACAAAAATTTTCACAAGGTGAGCAATAGATTACAAAAATTGAAGCTCAAGCTGCTAAAATATGATTTCACTATAGAGTACTTACCAGGAAAGTATATGTATATTGCGGACCTCTTATCAAGATCATTCATTAAAACTAAACAAAAAGATGAATCAAATATTAAATTTGTTCATTGTCTAGATTTAGATATTCCTATTTCTACTAGTAGCCTAGAAAATTTTAAAAAGGAAAGTGAAAGTGATTCAATATTATCCACAGTCAGAAATTATTGTAATTTGGGTTGGCCAGAAAACCTCAAAAAATTAGAATATAATCAAGAACTTTCAGCCTTTTTCAAAATTAGAAATGACCTAGTTGTGAAAAAATTTTTGGTCTTTTACAATGACCAAATCATAGTTCCTAAAACTCTTAGAAATGTAATGCTTGCAAGATTACATAACATAGCACATCTTGGGACAGAAAAATGCAAGGCACGTGCCCGAAAAATATTTTATTGGCCTGGTCTTGGCACTGATATGAACAATTTCATTGCTAAATGTAAAGTTTGTCAAAAATTTTGTAGAAAATCAACAAAAGAGAAGCTAGTTCAACATGATAGACCTAATATTTCCTATTACAAGGTAGCTGCTGATATTTTACTTACGGTGGTTGTGACTATCTGGTGGTAGTTGATTATTTCAGCCTTTGTATTGACTTGGTTAAGATTGATTTTAAAACTGCTGAAGAGGTTATCAGACAATATGCCCTTCAATAGTGTAGAGTTTAAAAAGTTTGCACGAAGTTGGGATTTTGACATAGTTACCTCAAGCCCAAAATATCCTAAGTCTAATGGCTTGGCTGAGCGTTCAGTTGGTATTTGCAAGAATATTTTACGTAAACGTAGTGAAACAGATAGTGATGTTGATAAAGCATTATTAAAATATAGAACTACTCCACTTGTTGGAATAAATTTGTCACCGTCAGAACTGCTGAATCAAAGACTTTTACGAACTACCTTACCAGTACCAAAAAATGTTTTATTGAGAAAACCAGATATTGATTATGGAAAACTTAGTTCGCATAGAAATAAAGCTGAAACTTATTATGACAGACAGGCTGTGACAAGACCTAGCTTCATAAAAGGGGATAGTGTTATATTAAGGAAAGAAAAACATTGGGTTCCAGGGGAAATAATAGGCAATTCTGAATATCCTCGTTCGTATTTGGTGAAGGACAATTTTGAAAAAGTTTATCGGAGAAACTCTGCATTCATTAAATCTTCTCCTAATCCCTACATGCAAGAACATTCTCAATCTGATGAATTTATTGAGACCAATAAACACGTTGAGCCAGAACCTGATGTTATACCCCCTTCGACAAATACAAGTATACTCATGAGCAATATTCCTGGGCCTTCTTCCCATGACATCAACATTAACAATAACATTGTCAAAACTAGAACAGGCCGTGTGGTTAGAAAACTCATTAGATATAGAGAATAGAAAAAGAGGGAGATGTCACGATAGTGTAACTTAGGATTAAGTTTAGTTCTATTTATGTATGTTCCGTGTTCCATGGAAAAGGCCAGTGAACAACGTGGCTTACAGGAGGAGTGAAGCGTCGTTAATAAAAATGGACATTGAAAATGTACATGTTTAATCAATTAGTAATAAATGATAAATGTATAACTCCGACTACATCATTATACAACTGTAACAGTATATGTGTTTGAGTGTCTGAACTATGTTTTCAAAAATAAATCACTATTCATGTTGCGGAACGGCTAACATATTTATTTTTATTTACTTAATTTTGTCTCACCCTGTACCCTCAAAACGACTTCAATATGATTGTGCCCTCTGTGGTGTGTTGGAGTGATGAAAAATGACGAACATGTTACATTTTTTCTGTGTTGTTGATTGTCCGCCATTTGACTGCCCAGTTCAACTTGTGAATTATTCGCTATTTTGATGATAATATTTATGTGTTATCACACCGCATAATATCGTGCTTCTCGATACACTGATTAGATACGATTCCAAGAACTAGTGCCAACCTCAGGACACTGATGAGACAGCCGCAATCCACTCAAGGTGAGTGGTCTTTGAGGGATTTTCTTTACCATTTTTGTTAAATAGCATAACGATATACAGTCCCTACTATTACTATTACCGTTTCGTTACATGGTCCTTCGAATCGCGATTAGGATCATTCGAATCATTCCTGTTGAGTCAGAGTCTGCTATAAGAATTTTTTTTTATACCATTAAAAAAAAAGTTTTTTTTTGAACCGCTCATTTCTGAATTTCATTCTGAAAATTGCTAATTTCAAAGTGACCCTCTCAGATCTGCATAATTTTGTGAATTCCGTAGCGAAATTATAATTTCTAATAAATATAAAATTGAATTGTCGTCTCTATTTTCATATTCTTGCCAAACAGTACTTTCGTTGAAAAGTGGAAGTGTACCTACAGCGCATGACCAACTAATTATCTTGCGATCAATATACCATTGCTCCGTCGATCGCTGAACTGCTTTTATTTTTAGAATTCCTCAATTCCCGTTGTCGTTTTTTGCTCGCGTTTTTTATCACCTGTTATTTTCTGGGTATTCCTTTTGAATTCACTTTGTTTATTTGCTCCCATATCGAAATGGATAAGGTTAAAAATTACAAAATTTATCGTAATTCTGCTATAAATGAAATTACAGTATTGAGAGCCCTTGCAGATAGGGTTAAAACTGATAAGTCTATTCGAACTTTATTTAAAGTTAGATGCGAAGAGTTGGACTCGATAAAAGACGAGTTCACAAAACAGCATAATTGTATTATCAGTACATTGCTTACACTTCCAGATGAAGATGCCGCTCCAGAGGACGCGGTAAAAGAAGCGTTTCTTGCAGAGTTTTACGCTGTAAAGGCTGTTTATATGGAATTCATTGATGACGTTGTTAATAGCACACAGGCACCTGTTTCATTTCTTCAAACGAGTACGAATTATTCTAAAGTTAAGCTTCCAAAAATAGAACTTAAAAAATTTTTCGGTGAATATAAGAATTTTCCATCCTTTATCGATCATTTCAACTCAGTTATTCACAATAATGATACCTTATCGAATGTGGACAAATTCGATTATTTGATTTCTGCTTTGCAAGGTCCAGCCTCAGGAATTGTAAGGACATTGAAAGTAACAGATGAAAATTATAAAATTGCATACAATGCATTGAATAAACGTTATTCGAATCGGAGATTGTGCGCCCAAGATCTTTGGTATGAGATTGATGGAACTTCAAGAGTGAATTGTGATTGTTCTTCTTCAATCCGAAAATTATTAGATATATTCGAAGAAAATATAGCTTCTCTCAAATCTATGAATTTTCCCACAGATGAATGGGATTTTATTTTGGTTATGATGCTTTTGAAACGTTTAGACGATAATACAGTCACCATGTTTGAAATGAAACATTGTTCATCCGAAGTTCCAACATTTTCAGTTTTAGTTGAATTTTTGAATGACCGCTGTGTTACTCTTGATACTTTGAAAATTTCTCGTACTCAATCGAAAAAGGCTATTGGCATATCCAATACTAGAACATACAATTCTCCTGCTCGAACAACGTCTTTATTTGCGAATAAATCTCCTGCATCAAATTGTTTATTCTGTCAGGAGAGTCATTCACTTTATACATGCCCGGCTTTCGCGAATAAACTACCTTCTGAGCGTTATAACTTTTGTAAAAACAAACATCTCTGCTTCAATTGTTTGAGTAGATCACATGATTTGAATAAATGCCGATCGACTGCTTGTTGTAAAAAATGTTCTTCGCGTAGTCATCATACTCTTCTACATTTCGATAAAAATCCTGCTGTGGGGGGAAGTGGTGCTACTTCATCCACAACTACTTCTGTGGAAATTATTAATGCCAATCAAGATAATTCTCCTCATCTTACCGCTACTAGTATTCTCGCTGCTTCGAATGTTACTGCCAAATCTCATAATGTTTTATTGGCAACCGCTCTTATTGATATTTCCGACAATTCAGGAAATTATCAAACCTTTCGCTGTTTAATTGATAGTGGAAGTATGAGTTCGTTTATCACGAAACGAGTTGTAATGCAATTGGGATTGCCAAAAAAAGCCTTTTCTATTGAAGTCAAAGCGTTGGGTTCGATGAAATCCTCGATTTCTGAAGGAAAAGTTTCTCTTTCGTTCAAGCCCTCATTTAAAAATGAACCGATATTCCACACTGATGCTATTATTCTTGATAAAATATGTGACAATCTTCCCAATTTCCGCATTGAATACAAATCATGGAATCATATTTTGAATTTGCAACTTGCTGATCCTAAATTTTATTGTCCAGGGAATATTGATATTCTTCTCGGGGCAGACGTCTTCTCTCAGATCATATTGAATGGAAAAATATCTGGGAAGTGTGATGAACCATATGCTCTGAATACAGTTTTAGGTTATATTTTAATAGGAAAGACCAATAGCCACCAGCCTGCCATAACTTCTTCTTTTTTTTGTGAGGCTTATGAGCCTAACAATGTAGAAAAAATTCTCAAATCTTTTTGGGAAGTAGAGTCTGTTCCTGATACTCCACACAATACCTCTGATGATATTGCTTGCGAAAAAAATTTTGTCGACAACGTCACTCGAGATGAAACCGGTCGATATATAGTTGCATTGCCCTTGAAGAATGAAACGGTCCAATACCAAGGTATTCGTGACCTTGCTGTCAATAGGTTTTTATCATTAGAACGCCGCTTAATCAAAAACTCGGAGTTATACATGCAATACTCTGCGTTTATGAAAGAATATTTAGATCTTAATCACATGGAGCTGATCTCTAGTATGGACATTCCATCCACATGTTATTACATTCCACACCATTGTGTTTTGAAACCCGATAGCACGACTACAAAATTGCGAGTGGTATTCAATGCCTCAGCAAAGTCTTCGAATCAAATATCGCTCAATGATAATTTATACACTGGTCGAAAGTTGCAACAAAATCTTTTCAATATTATCGTCAATTTCCGCATTCATCCTTACGTATTGTGTATGGATGTGACAAAAATGTATAGAATGATTCTTGTTAATCCTTCTCATCGAGATTTTCAAAGAATCATTTGGAGATTTGATCCCAAATTACCGCTACAAGATTATCGTCTTCGTACTGTAACTTACGGTATGAACTGCTCACCCTTTCTTGCGCTCAGAACACTCGAACAATTAGTTAAAGATGAAGGTGGTACTTTTCCGCTCGCTTCACTCGCACTCAGTTCCACCTGCTATATTGACGACTTCGTGATGTCTATTCCTACCTTTGAAAAGGCTCACCAACTCAAAACTGAAATTATTACCTTATTACGAAGAGGGGGCTTCGAACTTCGAAAGTTTCATAGGATTTTTGGAAGAAGGTCAATTAAAACAACTTTACTTGTTCAAGTCTAGATAGCAACTGTTCATTTCCGGCAGTCCTCCTCTTGACGTGTGTCACAGAACAATAACTTGTCACTCCTATTTTACAGGTCACTAACAATAGTAGCTGAATCGATAGGTTTGAGAGATAATAGTGCTTATGTTGTTTTTTTCGTCGATTACTTTTTGGTTTTAACATTTTCTATATAATTTTTTCATCGAAGTTATTGAAACCCAAAGTCTTATTCAATAATTGTATTACATTCAAAACTGAAGAAAGCTATAATTTGTAACAATAATCTATTTCTGTTATAATACTCATGTTATAATGTTGAGAGTGACATTTTTGCTTTCAGCAGTAATACAACTATCGCGAATAGTCTTCAGAGAATTTTCCTCGGAATGACTTATGGCTACTTTTGGATTATTTTTAAAAATGGCTCCATGATTATATATCGGTTCACTGTTATCAAAAAATTCGAATATCAGATGGATGATTTTTTCGCAATTGATCTATGGTCAAACTAATATATCCCATTCATTTTTGCTTATCATGTGTCTCAATTGCTGGAGATTTTTTGAGTGATTGAAAAGACAAACATTCAATTGATAGGTACTTGTTGTTTTCCTGGTTGTGAATTCCGGTAGAGGCCAGTAAATTTCTATATTCGAAAATGAATACTCTCCATTCATTAGAGTTACTGTTACGAATGTAATTGGTAACATGTTCATTTGTATCCAACCAATAACGTTGTTCAATTCTGAATTGAACATTTCACACTATATTATTCATAGAGGAATATTTCCGTAAAGTGCTGACAACGGTGTGATTAATTTGTGGTACCCAATTAAGTACAACTGACTATGTATTACCATATAATTATGTACTCATAAAAGTTATATCTTTCTATAACCAATATTTGTGTTTTCGTTCACCACTTACTGAAGTAACACTTGAGTAAAAGCAGCACCAAGAATAATCGTCACAGGAATAGCTTTCTCATATTACCTTTTTGAACATGAACTCTCAGTTATATTAACGTAAAACTACTCGAGATAAGTGAGTCTCTCTTTTATCTATAGTTTTTCAATAGTACTCTTAAGAAATCTCAATTCGATTTCCTAATTTGGCCTTGTTAAGAGAAATCAATATGGGATATTTTGAATCATTTAGCAGTATGAAGTGCTTGAAAAATTTAACCCAAACACAACATATTCATGATACCATAGGTATCATCAGTGGTTCCATGCTGAACTACAAATACACTGCTGAATTCGACTGACCTTGAAAAAAATCCTGAGTAGATAAGGGTGGTGATGTCTGCTACCACGAAGGCGCCATATATGGGATCAATGGAGAACTCAATCGTCGAATAGCAAAGATGAACGGGGCTCTCTAGGGCGGTCAGTTGCAAAGCCTAGCTTCAACAATGACAACCGAAAGGACTCTTTCCTTACCCTCCACTGCAGCTTTCGCAGCAAAGCAATTAGCTAAAAATTAGAGACCAAACACAATGGATCTCTTTGGCGGTCGATATTGAAGCTTGGTTTCACAACGGACCGTCTTGAAAAACCTCGTTCATTTTTAATAATCGAGGATTGAGTCGATCCCATGGATGGTATCTTCATAAAGAGGGATATCATCGCCCTCACTGACGTATGACGTGTGTTTGATGTCAGTTTATTTGTGTAATAACAGTTAATGATCCAAAACTGATTGTGGATACTATTGAAAATAGTCGTAAAGTAGCTTGATTTTATTTTATTTTGAGTTATTCTCGTCATTTTTTTTTGTGTTTTTTCAGTTCAATGCATCCAAAGGAGACAGAAGGGAGTTCAAAGATGAAAAAGAACCTCATCGAAGGAAAGCTCAGAGTGCTCCAAATTCCTTGAAAGTGGACACCAAATTAGCGTCAACCTAGGATCAAAAATTCGAATCATGCATTTCATTATGAAAATTTCCGTTGAATCGAAACGACCTATCATCAATCCTGACCAATGTAAAAGTCAGAATAGTAATGTCAGTATTATGTAATCATATACCCGCATCTCCAGATTTCAGCATTATCAGATAGATCAGAAATTCCCAGTTGGCGGCCATTCTTACTCACCATGTGACCAATATTTTGGAATTATAGAGTGGAAAAACAACTTTTATGTACATATCCTCGTTTCTTGAGATTGGCTTACAGTCATAAGGTACGCCAAAATATTTGAAAATAATATATCTAACAGAGAGAGGTATATGAAGCAAAAGTAGCTCGAAATTCCATGATTGTATCTTAGAGCCTGTTCAGATGAAGCCAGTGAGTGCGTGGCGAGTGGACGTATTTGATTCGAAATGGAGGTCGAGACATCAAAGGAACTCAGGGCCAGCCAGGACGCTATCCTACTATCCACGAGGATCCAGGAGGACACTATCCCACAAGAGGAAGGACAACCCCAGGAGATCCCGGATTTCGCCAGCGCGTACGCAGCACCCATCCAGGACCAAGACCATATGTAAACCGACTTCAGACAACTAGACATTAGTATTCTTGAGCAAGACAGTACCCCAAATAATCTATCCAATAGCTCAAATACCAAAAACTCAGAAACCAGGTTGAATGAGCAAAATGGCAAAACGCAGGAGCAAATCTTCAAACTAGTTGGGACACCCATCCGAGAACAAGACCAAAGGTTGCCATTGGAGGTTGTCGGCTCGAAGCCACATAGTGGAAGCCACAAAGGAAGCCTCACGATGACATTGTAGACAGTCACGATGTGGACATGGAAGAGCTGCCTGTACCCACTGCGCGAGAAAACTACCAACCAGATCCTCTGATATTTGTTCACAACATTACTCCGTCTGATACCAAGATGACCGGAATAAGTGACACAGCCAAGCTCAATCCTAACAAGGGCAAATGTTTCCTACCCATAGCCAGAAGAGGAAGAACTGGACTTACAGTATCCAAGTCAACTTTTTGAGGACATGAAATTTGGGCAAGAGAAAAAACGAGCAAAAACCATTGAAAGGAAAGACGGAGCACGTGTTCAAGCGCAGATTTGCAAGGCCAAAGAAAGACTGCTGAACAGATGGAAGAAATCAATCAACACAGCAATTAACGTCACCTCCAGTGGAGATAGACACATCACCTCGCAAGAGTAAGGAAAGGAAAAGACCCACAGGAGATAACTCGCCTGAAATCAACCTGATTACCACGTGTAACGGAGTCGAGTACAAACTCTTCTAGAAGTAGGAGAACGTTTTATTAATCTCAAAAAATACGCTAGAGATAAAGTAGGGGAAAGGGTAGAGCGCCACTGCAGGGCTCAAATAGTCTTATCAGAAGAATTGGACGATTTTCCGCAGATTGCAATAAGGCAGGCACAAGTTGAGGCTGTGAAGTCTTATTTCGAGAAGCACTTCCAGAAGGGAATACAGGACGAGCTCAGCGGATTATAAAACCTGATGAGCCTCCTTAAATTTACCTCAGAGGATAACCAAAAGAGAGTAACCAAACCTAAAGAGCACTTACTGAAGTCTCCTGGGAGCTACGTGAAAATAGCAGGGAGATAGTCCAATGCCACCGCTGCCAGTTATGGGGCCACCCCAAACTGCTACAGAGAAATCAGATGCCTGAAAACTATTCAACCACATTTGGCAACCTGTCTTTCGGGCAATACCCTTTGCCCAAAAGAGAGTTTGCCAAATGTGCAAACTGTTCCGGCTCCCATCCGACGAACAGCAAAGAATGCCTAATCTACCTAGAAGAGTTGGAAGAATTCGCTCAAAGGAGGAAAACCAACCATCCCGAAATGTGTACCAGCCCCAATATCACTCCACAATCCGTGGAAGGAAGCAAGACAACAAGCAAGCCAGCAACAACCAGGGTAGCAGGACCAGCCCGCATGACAGTCTACAATATCGTCAGGATCCAGATGATCGCGAGTTCACCACCTATCCCTACCACTCCACCGAGATAGGAGCGCGCCCGCGCGATACCACAGAAATGGTGACGACGGAAACAGATGTCATGTTTGGTGCCAGGTAAGCACACTTATTAACATGAAAGAGATGCTCAGATTTCTAAATAATTTGATAAGGCCACAGATCCAAGAAGCAAATGGCTGAATTATATGCAATTTTGACAAAATTTTGATCGCTATAAGCTATAAATGCCTATAAAGGCATGTATGCTGAATGCTTATGGGGTTAATACTTCCCAGTATCATTAATTTCGTACATTTCCACATAGTGGATATAATGTTTCTGTCCGAAATCAAACTCCGACAGGAACATCGATTGAAAAACCGCTCTAATGCAGTGAGAAGCGAAGAAATTGCTATCCTGTTAAGGAGAAGCATAGCATACAGACCTAGCAGCAATGAACATGCTGGCATGAGGCTCGCTGACGGTACCTGCATGTATGCTGTGTAAAATCAATCATCATTGATGTAGGCAATGAGGCCCTCCTTGTGGGGAACCTGAACGCCAGGAGACGCAATTGGAACTATTTCAATCATCCATATTCTAACGGAAATACAATACGGAAATATTGTTGAGCAAACTGATGAGAAAACTCAATGACGATGGTGGACGAGTTGAGCTCGGTTCACTGTCTGGTGGTCTTTAGTCAACAGGGACAAAATATGACTACAAAACCATGGACTGGAATGAGTTCAACACCGACTTCAACGGGATCACATACTTCAGAGTCAAATTACAGAATCGTTCATTGAAATCATACAGATTGCGAGAGACAATTTCACAAGACTGATTATCGTTAAAGGTCACAGGGATCTTCTTTCTCAGGACGTTGGGGAACACATTCGTGAGAAACACCGCGCCAAAAAAATGTGACAAAACACTAAAGACCCTCAATGCAAAGAGCACATACTCAAACTGCGTTCGCCAATGCTCGATGAAGGAAGAAACTAGAGTGTTCGGCGATTATTTTCATAATTTTCACCGAACAACGCCAGACAGCACCGAAGAACATAGAAACATCACCGAGATGGTAAGGGTGCGCTTAATGCCTCCCCCACTCCTGAACGGTGAAGATCTTGATGAAATCCTCACCGACATTGAGGAGGTGACAGACACTATGAAACGCATGCCACTACATAAGGCACCTAGTGGTAATGGCTACTTCGGAACCTGCCGCGTACAAATGGTACATATCATCAACGAGATAATCAGACTGCAACATTACCCAGACTGCCTGAAGCGCGCGAAGGTAATACCGATTCATAAACCGGGAAAACCGAAGTACCAGAGAGGGAGCTACCGACCGACAAGATCTTATTAAACAGACTTCTTCGTCTGGAGAAAAGGCTGAAACTTGTTCACGATAAACAGTTTGGATTCGGGCAGGATCGTAACACGACCTCGCAACTGGTCCACGGAATGAAGGAGGCCTTTCACCAGAAGAAGAATACAGTTATGGTCCTGTTGGACATATATGAAGCCTTTGACACCGTTCGGACAGAGGGATTCATTACGAAAACGTGAACGGCATACATGCCCTTTATACATGAAGAATCTTAGAATCTTATATTGCCAACAGGAAATTTAGGGATAGAATACACCAAGCTATCTTTATGGATTTTTCAGTGAAAGCAGGTGTTTGACATTAGTCCTGTCTATCCCGACACCTATACTCTCAGTAAAATATGACTTTAAAATTTTGTCAAAAACAAATGTGGGCATATATGCAGATGATACTGCCATATATGCTCATCTTTACTTTAGTGAGGTGTCGACAAATACAGATTCACCTGGATCGGTTAGTCGTACCATAAAACATGTAGAGAAATAAGATAAGACAAAATCCGCCAAAAACCTAATTTGTCAATTTCACTAAGAATTTTATTGACGTGAAGACCTTCAGGAAATTGACGATTCAAGGAAAGTGTATGGAGAAGTGTGGAGTACCTTGGAGTTATCCTGGGAAAGCGCTAGAATTCTCATGAGCACTGAAGTCTGCCAATTTAGATAGTGACAGCGGCAATTAAACGCATGGCACAAAAATCCAAACTGATTGTTGACAACAAACTCCTCATATATGAACAAATCATCAGGTCAGCTATATTGTACGCTTGTTCTGTGTTCTTCAGCCTCAAGAGGACTCCGTTGCGGAGACTTGAAACGATGCAGAATGAGGTGCTTCGTATCGTGACTGATAACGATCAATATATTTCATTGGAGCGTTTACGAGACATAGCGAAATTCGAGTCGATTACGGCTTTAATCCGACGGCTTGCTTACAAACACTTCAAGTAGTTTCTCCTGAAAATCCCGCTGACTAGTATTATCACGGCAGTTAGAGTTTATCGTAATCAACTCCGCTGTCACGGTGAGTTGGTCTATGAAGCCCTCGATGTTTTTCATGAGTGACATGTAAACGACCGTTTGTAAGTTCTTCGTACTTGAAAAGTGTGCAAATGAACTCGCATCAGTATTTTGCAGACTTCTCAACCTGTCTTACAAGAAAGGGGTTTCCCTTTTTGTTGGAAGATTGCTCGAGTTCAACTTATTCCCAAAAAGGGCAAGAAAAATCTTCCAAATAACTATAGGCCAGTCGCTTTGCTATCAGTTTTACCAAAAATCATGGAGAAAGTCATGAACCACAATATCCTCAAATATTTAGAAGGCTTCAACATCGTGAGCGATCATTAATATGGCTTTCGGAACAGTGCCGATTCTAAAAATCAAGGGCGGATGGCCATACCATCAGTAACAATTTTCTTCAAATTGAAAAGAAAATGAATGCAGTCAAAGGTGAAACTGATGAGGACTACATAACAGAAGAGCAGAGCATCAAAGAGAAAACTGAAGAGATAGTCACAAGAAGGGGGCGAAAAGTCAGAGCTCCGCATCATTATGGTTTCGAGTGAAATTTATAATGTTATTTTGAAATTTCTCTTTTGTTTTTTATTTTAATTTCAAAATGGGGGAGAATGTTGGATTTAGAATACATGTTTTTATCATTCCCTCTATATATAGATTTTCTATTTAGTTTATGTGATGTCTGATAAAATTTTTAGTTGAATCAA
>WOGL01000247.1:0-16759 GCA_015342145.1 Leptinotarsa rubiginosa | reverse complement strand
ATGGAATGTCCACAGTACACATTACCGTCTGGGGGGGGGGGGCACGTGCCCCCGTGCCCCCCCTCAAATCCGCCTATGGAGCCCATTCAGCATGCGCTGTGCTACTTGCCGTGGGATACTTTGTACACTAATAAATCAATTTAGGTGTTTTCGAATCTGTCCACAATAGAATTTACCTTTCATTGCCAGTCACAGTAGCACACAGTGAAAGATCATTTTCAATACTGAGAATAATTAAAAACTACCTTATATCAAAACTGTCGCAAAGTCGATCAACAAAATTATCAATAATTAGTATTGAATATGAAATACAAATTGAAGTCAGTGAAATTGTCACAGATTTTGCTAATGCAAAAGCACGAAAAATAACTTTTTTGTAATTATACTTAGTATTGTCTATCAAGATGGCGACCCCAGTCAGATGGTGAATTGAGTGTTCTCATTGTAAATCATGAAACATTCGGTGACAAAACCTTTGAATGTTGTCAAACAAAACCCAATAAGTACCTAACTTGTATAGAATGTGGAAATTGTTATCACGTATCATGTGCTGCAAAAGCTAAGCTTAAATGTATAAAAATCTGTGACAAGCAGAATTAACTGCTGTGATTTCAACCCAAAACCAATAACTGAATCAAAGGATTTGAATTAAAATATAAAACTCAAAATGGAAACAACTCCTCAAAGAAAAGGAAGATAAGTATAATCTACTCATGGAAAATAATAAGCTGTTGCAAATCAACAATAGTTTATTATCAGAAAAAGTCGAATCAATGAAGATTGAAACTGACAAAAAAACAAGGACAAACCCAAAACAAAAATACAGTACTGCGGCAAAAACAAACTCTCCGATAAATACCACTAAAAAGACGTCTGGCTTTTTTCAAGAGAATCCCAGTCAGTCAGATAAAAAGGATAGTGACTCACATGTGGAAAACATTGTATCAATCGAGAATCCCCAACTGGAAAAAATGCAAGAAATTATTAACCTCACCAACAATGAATATGGTGATGGACCTGAAAATGATTTCAAAACGGTTTCTTACAGGAGAAGGAGAACAAACAGAAGACCAGCACACAATATTGGAGAAAATGCCTGCAATGATGAGTTCGGAGTAGAAAAGAAAGTCTGGTTGTATTTGTACAGAATCAGACGAACTATCACTGTAGAAAAAATATCTGAATATGTTAAGAATTTAGATTGCCTTAAAGGTGCAGAGACTATAATAAAGAAATTGCCCACTAATGAAAACCAGTAATGGTTTTCCCTTTTTGAAGATAATCAATTAAAACAACTCCATGACTATCCCAAAAAAATAGTCGCCATCACTTTCCCAGCCAAAAAATAGTTTTTTGCTTTTTTGAGCCAGTTCCTTCTTTACAGTCCACTGTTTTGAACTGCATTTTTGTTTCGGGTGTATAACGGTGTATCCAAGTTATATCTACAGTAATTAGTCGGCGCCAAAACTCGGATTTATTGCGCCTAAACTGCGCCAACATAGCGCTGGAAATGTTCATTCGAACACGTTATAGGTCTAACGTGAGCAAACGCGGCACCCAACGCGCGGACAGCTTTCTCATGCCTAAATGTTGATTTAATATGTGACAAACACGTGTTTTTAATCTTCTCTGCTATCTCTCTTTGGCGATGTTTTCGTCGATAGTTGCAGTTTTTGGACGTCCCGAACGTTCGTCTCCCAAGCTCTTAAGGCCACATTTAAATTCAGCTGCTCAAAATTTCACTGTGGCAAATGATGGTGCAGTATCCATACACAGAATCCAACTCATCTTTGATTTGCGTAGGCGTGGTACCTTTCAAAAACAAATAAGTAATGACAGTTCGATACTTGATTTTGTCCATTTTCATATAAATACTCGCATCAACTCATTCAAACGACTGTTACACAACAATTGCGAATCCAAAATGTCTTAAACTTTGGTAAGTCTCAACAGATGAACAACGAAATTCACTAGCTTTTATTTACGAGTGCTGCGATCTTCATGTTGAGGTCAGAAACTTTTCAGACCATCCTCATACCATTTAACTATATAGTAAATGTATTTTATAAATATTATTGTCAATAAAATGTATTACATTTGAGAACAGGATTTTTATTATGAAGGAACAAATCATAGTTCCAATTTTTCAGGTGTGTTCAATACATGAGAGAGACATTGGTTAAGGCAATGTAACAAAGGTACAGAAAAATCTTCTTATGTCTTAATCAAATCTAAGTCCAGAAGAAAATAACAAACATTTACCAAAGTACTTGTATAAGTTGATACTTTTCATGGCTGCCGTGAAAAGATGGAAGGAAAGTCTCAATAAGCTTATGAAACAATGTTTTTCGTAGATTTGTCAGAAATGGTCAAATTTGAAAGCTGAGAAAAGTCAATAATCCAATATATTGCTTCGCAGACAGCACATTTGTCCGTTTTTTATTTTAGATGCCAAAACATCAGCTGCCAATCAATATCTTCGTTGACAGTAAGAAGTTGAACATCTTTATCAGATGGCGCAGAACAAAAATCCACAAATTTCGAAAAATTGCATTTCGAAAAAAATTCTCAAACACAAGTATGTGGAGACATACTTTTACTTGAATATATATATTATGGTTTTTGACCCGTCTGTATAGCAGGTGGTTCTGCCAAGCCTGTTCTCAGAATGACTGTGTTCATTCTCCACTTTCAACTACAAAGTTATGTCCAACATGTATTTCGGTGTCATGTGGTCCGAGAACATGTTTGATGTTTGTTCCTCCACATATTACAAAATTTCTTTTTTGCTCGATCACATTGGCCCACTCTTGCCTTCCCCAGCATATATTATCTACAGCATCTTTTTTTAATTGTAATTTTTGCTTACTGCTTATTTTTGTAGAATAAATATTATTATTACATGAAAATGATCAAGGCAACTAACTCACAAGTTGAATTGTGAGAAAAATGATTATTCAAATGTAAACAGATTGTTACAAATATAAATTTATTTAAATAGAAATGGGGAGTTTTACAATATGGAAAACCCTGAAAAACTCATGTTTGTGAGACCAAACACACATTAATTTACAAAATTAAAATCATGGCCTGAACAAACAATCATTACAGGGAAATTTTACATTCACTAACAATTCACAACTTATAAATATAAATAAACTATTTTAAATAACCTGCTCAAAATTTAGTGAAAATATTGAAAATAATAATGTGCAGTACAAAATTCAGTCTAAGAACGCCCTAACGTCAAATTGCACAAAATTGTAAAAGTAAAGTAATACATTTAAAATCATAATACTGAATCAAAATTTATCGTGTAAAACATACATATGAAGGTTACCAAAATACAGTTCAGAAACCTATTAATTTTCTGTTTTCATTAGAAGAGAGGTAATTTTACTACCAATCGGTTGGAACAGTGTGGCCAAGACTGCCGAACTGATCCTCAACAATATACTAAAAACATAGAATATAAACGAGCTTGAAAAAAATAACACAAATAATGAATGGAAATAAAGGTGTTATCAACATTGAGCTCTCAGTATGTACATCAGTTTCTGTTTGTCACAATTCAAATGTGATACTTTCATCAGCTTATCTTTTTCAAAGAGGGGATGTTCCCAAAAGCAATTTTTCACTTGATCTATGTGGTAGGTAATTCAATTTTGTCAGTCCCTCAGGAAAGAAACAAAAACATGCTTATTTTGACGACTCTCATGAATTACCCTAGAAAATGAACTATTCAAGACAAATGCTCTTAGGAATATCAATGACTTTCACCACAATGAGCAAGATAATATACATATGACCGAGTTTGGTAACTTTATATAGTTAGTTCAATAACACTCTTGTCCAGTTTTTCTAAGAGAGATATATTGAAGGACAGCAACGCCAAAAATTCAGGCTTCCGAAAGCAATACCAATTTTTATTCCTTTTAACCCAAACTACATCCAATTGAAAAGTGATAACTTTCATATTCAAGCTCTTTTCCATTCCAACTACAACTGTGGTAAACATTATCAAAGCCGATTAAACCTGGTGCGAACGGGCGTACACGTTGGGATACATTGTCTCTTATGAGCCAACGCAGAAACTGATTGCGCTCATATGCGATGGCTAATAAAAGATAATGCATTTCAACAACGTCTGCATAATTTAGTTCCTATCAGTTAGAACAGAGCTACGGCTACCACAATGATACAAAACCGGAGACATTCTAATAATGTAGTATCTGCTGAGAGGATAACCCTATTTCGTCTTTTTCCTAATCACTTTTATTAATATCTACCGCAGTCGTAGATGAAACGTCGGCCTACTAATCTGAAAAATAGCTTTGACAGTTATATCTAATCGTGAAAGTTTACACTCTTTGAACAAGAGACACTGTCGCTAAATTAGCAGTAGCAGAACATGCTCTCTGAGACGGCACCCAAGTTATCGTGTTCGAAGAGACTCAAATGCTCAACAGAAATCAGAGCTACTACCTAAGACTAGATAGATAGGTAGGCAACCGAAATTTAAAAACACAGAAAAAGCTTCAACCAGAAGGAAAAAGTTAACATAAAGTCTGGCTACCTACATTAAATTACACAGGTATCAATCCAATTGATGCAACATCAGGCATATAAAACTGCAGACCACGACCAACAAACTTATAAAATAGCTTCGAGTCATCCAATTAGCTTCAGAACTGATTTATTATAGAACTTTAATTTCAAAAGTCCTTTTATGCTAGACCTTCAATATACTTTTTGCTTGTGGAATATGAATCCTAAATTTAAAACAGGCTAGTTAAACAGTACAAGAAATAAAAAAGTGGTAGGGCATATTCAGTTGATTCATTGGTATTCCAAGATATATCCTTAGCAGAGGTTGAAATATTATTTTAAATGAAAACCAGCATTTGCACACTTTATCACACTTGAAATGAATGCCTATAATTTGGATATATTTTTTAAATAATTCTCTACTAAATATGAAAGTCCTCGTTCAAAGACAAGAACATCAATAAATACAAAATACACTATTCAAAATGAGAAACTGAAACTCATGCTTAGTTCCTGAATTCATTTTAAATTTGGCTGGACGGATGCTCTAAAAATTTATGTTAAAATGACTAATTGGAGTTCTAGTGTAATAATAAAATCTCGTTCAGTTTCATGGATAAAGGCAAAGGCAAAAATGAAAAATATGTGAACTGTAGAGATCATCTTATTTGGCATTAAAGTTGGAGCAGGATTATTTTTTTCGGAGACTAGGAAACATTTTTTTCTCATGCACTTCAAACATAACAGTAGCCAACTATTCAATACTTAACCCAACATATGGCTGTGTAAAACCCTGACAAGAGCACTGTGTGAACACCCATCCATTTGGTTCACATAAAAATTAACGCACCCTCATCCAAATTTTAGGCCATTTCAATGAAGTGCTTGAAGGTGTACTTAGTCTAATCGGGTGATGAACAAATGAAGTTAAGTAGGTTTCTGTATAAAAATAACAAAACTTAAATGACATTTTCTGAACGGTTTCTTGTCAATGATCACATAATAAATAATGAGTAGTCCCGCTATATTAAATTTCCAGTCTAATTTACCGAAGCTGCTAGTCTAAAATTAAACCAACATATTCAGGTGCATCTGCAAATCACCCTGAAAATGATCCGACTGAAAAAAGAACCAGTAGAAGCGCAGCAGCCCTTAACGAACATTTTTGTTTCAAAATCATTTCAAATGGCAGGAGTGAATGTCCATTTGATGTTTATTATCCCCTGATTTACAATTTATAAAAAAATGCATAAGAAAACTATACAAAACGATTGAAGAGACCCTCACATGCAATAGTACTCTATCATATTTATAATAAAAGATGTGAACATCTCTGCAAGCTGAAAACGAAAATTAGAACAATCACCACATTTCATTTACAATTAAAAGTGCGTTACTACTTCATACAAAATTCCTTTTCTTAAATTTCAGTTTATAAAAACATTCTGTAACATGTATTTTGTTTCGCCGACGATTACCTAAAACTCACTGTACAGTCTGAACAGTGTAACCTGTTCATTTGGGCGCATAGCTAGGCCAAGAAGTCTGGATCACTATAGTCATTTTCACTTTCGTCACCCGAAGAATTAACAAACTTTCTCCGTTTCTTTTTGTGTCTATGTTTTTTCGCTTTTTCAGTTGACCTTTGAGTTCGTGGGGTACGTTTTGTATCACTATCAAATCTTCGATTGGATATTACCAATTTGGGCACTTTCGGTGGAGTCTCCTGCAAATAAATACATATTTAGCAATATATTGGAGGAGCATAAAGAGAAAACTGTTTATGAAATAGAACCGTACAAACATGTGTATATATGTGTAGAAATATGCAGAGTATAAAATTGAAAGGGGTACCTTTTTAGTTGTTTCGAGAGAGTTTTCTCTTCCAGTTTGTGTCTGAAAGTTACTATTTTGCATATTCTACACATCTTTGGAGTTATTTTTGAAATTAATTGCTTTCTTCCTTTCTTTGGAAGATTCCCTAATTTTTTTATATAAAGATGGAGAAGTAAAATGTCAAAACCTTTCTTTCCCAAATATGTTAAGTACTTATACAATGTGTCCAAGATAAGGAGAGCCAACACAGGAAAATTGAAAACCATAGATAAAAAATCGATTAAATTGGGAAAAGTTTGATCATTTTAGAGCTTATTCAAATAGTGTGCTAAAATTTAGTAAATTCCAATTATATGTGATAACATCTGCGAAGTTTTTGCCAAAAAGGCTAACTTATGTCAGGTGACTTTTTTTCAGTCCATATAAAAAAACATTAAAATTGGTGATAGTTTATCGGGAACGAAACACTGAATTAAAAATATGTGGAAGCCATTTTGTACAGCCAAGAATGTTTTCAATACCCTCTCAAATAACGCAAAAAAATTAAAATGAAATCGGCGAATTTTGGTTGTTTTTGAATGTCACCAGAAAAAATAGGATTGGTTATATAATTTACTTCCACTTCATTTTTGAGGCTTACCTTCCAAAAAAATTCAAGACAATCTTAAACACATTTTGACCACAAGGTCTATCTACAATTATAATTTTTTTTATATAATTGAAAGGAATGGATATTTGTTTGAATTGATTGCTTAAAATAGAAATCTTAAACTGTCTTGTGCTTTTTAATAGTTTATTTAGTCAAAATTGTAACGTGTATGTTATTGTGTTCATTCTATTTCAAGTTTTCAACTCATAAAATGACGATTTTTGATTTTGGACTCTTCAGGCATAAAGTCGTTCCCATTGTCACACCTGACCTGTAAATATATTGGTCTCGATGCAGTGTTCTGTTAGCAAGTGACATGTCTCTAATATGCTGTCAAGAGGTTGATTCTAATTGACGAGAATATTTCACCCAATAAAAAGAATCAACATAAAATAATACCAAATTTGATGTTCGAGGAATGTTGTTGATTAACACTGTCCGAGGAACTTCTACTTTGTTGAAATCCAGTCTATATTACTCTATGAAAAAAATTAAATTATTCATCTCTACAGAAGCTATGTCTGGTGTAGAACAAAGCTTATAAACCAATTTGAGGTTCTACCTTTGGCTTGCCTGTAGGCGATGGAAGTTGCTCGTTACTTAAAAAAAGATTAACACAGATTTTCCTAGACATATGGATGTTCATACATATCAAACTAAACATAACCATTTAATCTATACAAGCCAACATAACCTCCAAATAATGTTAAATGGTTCACTTTAAATCGATAACTTATGTGAATGTGCGTTTCCTTCGAGTATTCATTGTGCTTGTTTATTTGTAAGTCCTAGTGTTATTCTATTAAGATACCAACAATCAACTGAACTTCATTAAAGTTTTTGAAGAATAAACAATAAGATACATCACTTTTACCTTGAAATTATCAAGTGCTACTTGATCAGCCTCGGTAAGTATTGAAGAAGGAGCTCCAGTTTGGTTGGGAGGATTTACATTGGTGGTTGCTAATGCTGTCAAAACTTTTGGAGCATTTTCTTCATCATCTGGATCCTCAGGGTCAAGTTGCAGCATCAATTGTTTGAACTGAAAATAAACAAAATCAGAACCATTTTCAAAATAGATCAATTAATTTCACTGGGGAATAATATAAAATAAAAAATGTTGAATTTGTGTGGAAATAGTATGCATGCATGCATGCATAGTTTCATATTCTGAGAAATAATGGTTTGATAGAAATTGTAAATTTTTAGTAAAGAAAAAAACTACTAGACTAATTAAGTTGAACAGATAAGGAATCCACAGCAGAAAAAATTGTTTGTTAACTTCTTATAGTTAATTGGTATAAAATTTATATTATTCTGAATGCATTTCAAAATTAATTATTTCAAGAGACCATACGTAAGTAAGTTCCCAAACTGCTCCCCCTTCAATCATGCATCAAGTTGAGTTTTGAAAAAGATTATAAGAAATAGTTTTATATTTCTGAGTTCATAATAAGGGTAAAACTGGAACCTCTGGCGTAGAATGAATCCAAAAACAAGCCTTTTCCCCACCACTTTTCTCGACATGTGTTTCACCAACCAAGTTGGCATTTTCATATTCTGATTGGAGATTGTCTCAATTCATACAAGAGAACACATCTCTCTCAGTAGGACACATCTCATTTTCATGTATCGGACATATTTTATTTCTAACATAACTTTTCAAAGAAGTATTTTCTTACTAGAAAGAAAATTTGGAAAACTCTAGAACTCCTTCCGGCATTAGTTTAATGCCAATGCATTTATTTTAGTCTAGCAATACTGATGGCAGGTCGCAACAGCACTGGTATGGGATCGGAAACTGCTTTGTTTTTGGGCTTTGGTTTCATCTTGTTGTCCGCTTAATGTAAAAGATGCAGAAAAAGACAAAAAGCGATTTCTCATTCGGCAGTCGATGTCGAAACTTGGCATTAGAAGAAACGTTCAAGGAGGATCCTTCTTTATTATGGATAAGAAACGTTCGAGTTTTCTGACTATTCCATAAATGGTGTCTTCGTAAGGGGATATATAAACATTTAATCAATATGACTTGCAACATACCCTAAAAAGAATAGTGACAGGTTGAAGCACCAGCGTTTTAAAACCTGTCTCCTAAGCATTTCACTCTTCTGGTAGTCATGAAATACTTACTGTTACTTGAACTTAACATTATTGCAAATGTACTATTCAATGCACTGTTTAAAGCTTTACTAGTTCAAGAAACTTGTTTATAGATAATGGTGTTATCGTATCTTTTTATTGAATTTTTTCTTTATTATTATATTACTATATTATATTACAAATTTCATAATTGTACAGACCATGTCGAAAAATAATTTTTCCCAATGACAGTAAAGAATTCTTAAAAAATCAATACTCACATCCACATACTGGCGAATGATATCCCGCCTTCCCTCCTCGTCCAAATATTCCGGCGGGTTTCCTTCTTTGAGCTTCTGCACCGTTGCCTTTGGGTTGAAGAGAGCATTGGATCTGCGCTGTATTGCTTTTTCATAGACTTTAGCTGCTTCTGATGGCGAATACTGTTGTATTTTGCTGATGAAATGTAAAATTAGATTAGGTCTCTGTTGATGAAACATTGAACAGTACTCACCCATCACTGAGACCATAAATATCTTTTATGTGCTGTTTCAGCACTAGCAGGAGCAGACAACCTTGAGCCGCTGTTATACAAGCTTGGAGATTGCTTGTGTCTTCAGGTACACGAGATACTAAAGTTTCTTCATCATCATCGTCTTCATCAAGAGCAGATACAACATTCACCGCTTCACTATTATCGCTATCCAAGATCTTATTTTGACCTTCAGATAATATCAAACCCTGCAAACAAATCGTTTTTCTTAGGACATATTTATTTCTTATATGGGTAGTACCCAAAGATTCTGTTCCAGATTCTATCCATTCTATGTTTAGAGGTCTTAGTAGAACCTCTAGGATATAATAAATCTGTTGAAGATGTTTTTTCTCACACTTCAGAATGGCGAATTACTTTACTAAGGCCCATCTTGATGTGCCTTAATTCATTAGATGGTACTTTTGTTAACACCTTTTACAACTAACTAATCAGATGGCTAAAGTGGTAGTTGATCTCGGAAAGGAAATTAAGTGACTGTGGAATAAGTTCTTTCCTAAAGTTCACTTGCACAAATATCGTTTCGTGACTCAAAAATATATTGATGACATTCTTCATTAGGGACAAGCACGATGAGGACACTGCAAAACTCTGACAGACATTCAGAAACATAATCAAAAGGTGGAGTGAGTGCTGCTATCAGTGAACTAAAAGGATTAGTACGAGATCTACAGAACCAAGATTCAATCTTTTCAAACTCTTGGTATCACCAACATCTTACTTACAAGTCTAAATTTTTGCTAGAGAGACGTGTGTTCAGGAATGCTCTGAAAGAAGCACGAATCTACATCCTTTCAGCCAACCAACGTAGCTAGTAGAGAACAATCAAATGACCTTGATGTGGGAGCAATTCCTGAACCTTTCTTTCTATGTACTCTCAGAAAGTCACATGAGAGAGAAACTAATAAGATTTTGATGAAGTAAGAATATACTAAAAAAGTACAAGGACAAAGACAAGAGAATGTTACTTAGCCTATCGCTAAATAAAGCTGAAAGCTTTGGGGATAGGTTCATTGTTGTATGAATAATAACGCCTGTGAATTTCAAAGGTTTTAGTTGCTTCGTCTGATATATCTTTGAAAATCTGGAGTGTAAACATAGAATTGCTCTAAAAATCGTTGCCAGACTCATCTAATGAAGCATTATTAGGCAATAGAACTTACGAATTCTTTGAAAAAGTAAAAAGAAGTGATACATGACAAAAAAATCAGAAACTCCAAGACAAAATAATATAGCTGTGTGGGTATTTCCCAGCTGGCGTTTTCAATGTAAAATACATAGAAAAACAAAATATGTAATATGTTTTTTACATATTAAAAACTGAAAGAGATAACATTATGGAGATATATCTCTTGATCCCAAACGAGTGGAATGACTTTGGTTGAATTTTCCAAAAAACGTTAAAAGTTTTCTGAACAAAAATGAATTTCATGAAAGTGAAGAGATTATGTTCCATTCTCACTTAAACTTATTTTGTTTCACACTGTATGTATTTATATTGACACGAGTACCTTCGAGTATCGGGCGTGCGTGTGTGGTACCATGAAATGAGGGACTCACCGCCTCTCTGACCAGTGTCTAAAAATCTGCCGGCGAAACTATATAGCTCAACTCACCAAGGTATGTCATGAAAGTACAATACAGTGATATTATTTCTAATATATAAAGTCTCAGTAACCTTATTATATATAGTCTGCTAATATTGAAAAAACACCACCTAGATTATATTTTTTATCTTATATGTTTCTTAAATGTTTTGTGAGAAAATGTTTAACATATTATATCTTTATAATATTTATTTGAAATAAAAATCCCAATATACAAAAATTATTATAATAACTATTACATAATTATTCAATTATTCAACTGATAGAAAAGTTTCAAATTATTTAACTTGTGAAAAAAATATTCAAATCACAAACGTATTCAAAAAACACTTTATTGTGAGATTTTCACTTATGATATTTAGTGAAAATCTCACAATAAAGTGTTTTTTGAATATATTAGTTATGGATTTTCATCAAGTATCGGCCCAATTCCATCATATATTCAATTTACAATTTTGTTATACATTAAATGAAAGTGAGTTTTCAGGAAGTTATTTCCTATCATAAATCCAAGATATTCAAATCCTTCACCAATTCAAATGTTTTATTACAATATTTAAAAAAAAACGTTCAATCAAAGTGCACTTATAATCAATGATTTGGTTTTTCTGACGTTCAGTGTTATCTGAAAAGTGTCCAGAAAAGTGTTATCTGGAAAGGCATTTATGCACTTGTACCTACTCTATTCTGTAAGTAGCTTGCAAAAGAGTTAAATACTTTGTTAGTTAAACCATAGTAGTAGTAAAGTGGATATCAATAGCTTCAAAGGTCTTCTTAGAAAAAAAAATGCATTAATATAATTCACAACTTGATTGTGAACAGTTGACTTGAGTACTTTTTCTAAGCAAGGCAGTACCGATATATTGGAAATTAAAAGTCCTATTTGGATTTATAATATTTAGTACCAGATCAATTGATACTGGTTTTAAGATGACAAAGGAAACGTTCAGTTTCAAGAAATCATTGAAGTTGTAGATTATATGACCAAAATTACAATCAACTGTATTTTTAGAGACTTTTTTATTCAAAATATCATAGTTGTACATTATCAAAAGTATTTATTATTAATTTTGGTACCTTCAGATTTAATAGAGTGGATAGTCTTATAGAAAGTGAACCTTCAATATTTGGAAGATCATGTTTTGTAACCCAATGTATGGTCAAAACAATTATGATCAGAATTTTATCCCACTCATTTGAATGATTGTATGTAACATACCTCTCGAAATGACTGAAGTAGATTTGTTCCTGACACTGAGATCATAATGTCGATGTGATGAACGATGAAAAGAGGCTCGTCTTGAACTTGATACGGAAAATATGCCAGGTTATCCGCCAGGTACAACATATAAGATAAGGTGGTACGCTGTAACAGAAAAATTAATGAAGACATTGGTTTGGGTTGCAAAAAAAACGTAACTTACAGCTTGTTCGTCAAATTGTTTCAGAATATTAAGTATTAAGGCACGTCTTTGTTGTCTGGAACTACGAAGTATAGAGTACAAGTAACTGTTTAATGCACTCGGATATTCACCTTGTTCTTTAACCCGAGAACCCCTAACAATACAATCGTTCTGTAATATTTTTTGTAACTGATAAGATAATCTTATTCCTAAAGATGACTTGGCGTGAATAAACCCCGGATATTTCTTTTCAATGTCTAACAATTGTTTATCCGCACTATGCGACACTAACTTCTCACAATCTGTGCTCATACATATCAAATATGGCACTATCTGTACTGGATGCACCAAACCCTGTTGGAGAACTAATTGTATAACTCTTAGCGCTGGCTGACGAACTTGTAGGTTACAGTGTATGTAGGACTGCATGATTTCTTTCAAGTAGAGCTGGATAACTGTACTTGCCATTCCAGACGATACATCACCCATTTCCTTCAAGTTTTCCTTCTTTGATTGTTTGGACCCTAAAATAAAGTCACATGAGAAAATGGACTGGAATTTCAAGTGAACTCTCACATTCTAAATCCTGTTGAATCATCCTGTTTTCCTCCTCCACCAGATAATTTTCAATGTTGATCAGTACTTCAACTTTCATCCTTAGAGGAGCATCTTCGGAAGTCAATTGCCTGTGGTAAAAGAGCTTCAATTCATTCTCCAACATGAATTCATAATGCCTTATGCAGATACTACCAATAGCTTTCAATGTATTGGCTTGAATATCTATATCGTCCCTTTGTAAGAAAAATGTCATGGTTTGATACACTTCATCTTTTGTTTCAGGCTAAAAAAAATCAGAGGGTAAAAAGAATAAACTTGTATTCACAAATATACTCACCGACATGTCTCCCAAGACCTCTGGATCTTTGAAATCAAAAAAACGCAACAAAAGGCCCACAATGAAAAGAGCTCTTCTGAACAATCCCCGATATTTCACTTCCTGACACATCCTGTAGTCCATCTCAACCCAGTTTTTATACCTTATCAAATACTCATAATACTTTTTGAAGCAATCCCTAATAAGCTTATAGTTATGGGTGACCTTATTGATGATAGAACCCAAACATGACAAGCAACTGCTGACTATTGGCCGATCGTGCTGTAATACAAGTTTTATGGCATCCTCTTCCAGCTGTGCCAGGAATGAATCACTAGGATGCTCCATCAATGGAACGACCAACTCCAACATTCTGGCAACACTACTGATTATCTCTATGTCTCCAGTAGTCTGACACTTCAAACCAAGGTAGGGTTGTAAAGTACTAGCATGTTTGACCAGAAGCTGAGGCCTTATTTTGGCAAACAAATAGAGGGTGGTTAGACAAGCCACGAGTCTTTGGGAAGAGCCACTGTTGTCTGTGCTCTCCTCGAGGCTTAGAACGTTTTCAATCAGGCAATCTACTATCTGACGACAAGCAAGAAGCAAAGCTTTAGGAGGTTCAGTTGCGACTTTTGTTGAGTCATCTTTGTCTTCCTTTGGCTTAAATAACTAGAAAAAAGAAGTTAACTTAAGGACAGTTTGGAACTCACTATTACTACAATCAATCAATCAAAACTGTGCTTTATTGTCCAAGAATTAGTCCTTATTGACAAAGCGATGAGTGCAATAACTTGTGGTACAATCCATAGTGTCATATACATAAAAATTGAATGTAAATATGTATAGGTGAAATGTAAGTATACAATTCATAATATAAAATGAAATTTATATATTAAAATAATTCTGTAATATATTTTTCAATAAAATAAAGGGCAAAGAAAGGGAAACAATGAGTTCAGTACATTACGAATCAGTAAAATAAACTCTGTTCTGTAAGGGTTGAGTGGCAGCTTTGAATTACCTGATATGTAATATATATTTTGGAGATTCACAGAAATGTAAGTTATTTCAACCTTCTCAGCAAAGTGAGATATAAGTATCACTTTTAATTGAAGTAAAAGGTTTTGTTTTTGAAGTTTTCTATAAATAGATTGTGCTAATCTTCTCTTTTCATAGTGGTCTTTATAGTGTTTAAGAAAAATAATAATTGTTCAATTTCTCTGAAAACCATTGTAAAAGAAATTTCTTCATTTCTCTTTATTTCTTCTATTATTTCTCATCTCTATAGCAATATTGGCAGTATGTGCTGATCCAAGTAAAGGTTTCAATTGTCACACAAATAATTTTACTAGTAAAGTTTGGACTCTGAGGCTTCAAGATACACGAAGATAACTGTGTATCATGTGAAAAAACGTATCAACCAATAAAAAATGAGGTACCATAGAGCAGTGTTACAGGGTATTTGTTTTACTATATATCAATGATTCGACTTCTATGACATCAAATACTAATTTATTAAAAAGTAAGCTTCGCAAAGTTTCGACTTCAGGTAGTTATCATTCGAAACGGAAAAACCTATTTAAACATACACACCAGCCCTGGTCTGGCTCATTCAAAAGAATTCCGTTTGAAAAAATTGAAACTCCCCAAAATTTCCAAACAGAGTAATGATACAAACTCAGCAAATAAGTTGACACAAGATCTATCTGAAGCAAAGGGCATTGAAAATTCAAAATAGCTTCAATCTCTTTATATATTTTCCGAACTTCCTGAGGGGTGATGCGGTACCTGGTATTTTATAGGTATTTTATATTTAAAAACTAAAGTTTCAGTCATTTCTGGAATTTGCAAATTAAAGTGAAACTTACACTGAGCAATAATTGTTCGAACCATTCCAATCCAATTTCTTTAGAAGAAGCTACAACGTCGGTAATATTTACAACTTTCCTCAACAGCGAGGTATCTTTCGTTGGAGTGAACCACATATTCTGAAACACTTCCATGACTAGCTTTCTGATTCCTTCCTCGTCATTAACCCTTCTAATCATTTTTACACATATTTCGGGGATCTTTGGAAACTCAGGGCATTCTATGCATATGTCTTTCAATATTTTAATTACCCTTTTTCTTACGCTCACACCTGTATCCAGTATTCGAGCAGATAACATTTCGTAATATTTGTTGATGAGTTCGGGGCGACTCAGTACGAATTTGCCCACCAAATCGACAGCTGCCTCTCTAACAGACGTTGAGTGATCAAGGAAAGAATGATTCACTCCCATCTGCATATCATGTCTACCCAATACTGAGGGATCTGCTTCTACTATCATAGTTAAACATTTCATTGCTTTCGTCCTAATAGCAATTGATGTTTCTTTTAAAACAATGAGAATCTGAAAGAATTATATTGAGTTTTTGTGAAGGTCAAAGCAGCCAAACAACTTACCGCTTTCAAATACTGATCGAAACTTTGCGAGAAATATCTTTTTGATGCTAGAAATTGAGCAATTAATTCTGCGCTGTTGTAATCAATGTAAGTCTGAAAGACTTGAACACGATTTCCAGAACACATCGTTTCTTGAAATGGCTTGATCTTATTCAATAGAAACTTTTTTCTGTCTTCGATTAACTGAAAACGTTCAGCATTCTCTTGGTCAGCAGATGCTTTCTTGCTCTTCTTCTCCTCCTTATCGCTATCGGAATCCTCGCTTTCAACATACTTTTTCGCTCTGTGGTTATTTTTCTTTTCCCCGATGGCAATTTGCGTTTTCTCGGCAACAGCTTCCTTATACCACTGGCTGATATAGAAGTGACGTGCATACTTGTACGCTTCGTCATTTTGAGCATTGACAGCCAAAAAATCTAGCAGAACACGCTGCAGGAATTGAGTGCGCTCTTCGTCGGAGAAGGTGATGTTATTCTTCTTCTGAAAAAAGTTCAATCATTCGTTGGAGAACCCCAATACTATTTAGTCTAACAAATGTTAATACAAATTACATAAAATTGGACTTTTGAAAACATTGCGATCCTTAGCCTTAACATATGTAATATTCCATGCCTCTCTGTTTTATAATAGGTCATATGGATGTAATATAAAATAACTCATTTTAATTTTTTTCTTAATCTATTTTGATACCAGATCAATGTAAATGGGTTCACATGACTATATACTTTATAAATTTTAAATAGTTCATAATTGAAAACGTA
>WOGL01000246.1:0-16789 GCA_015342145.1 Leptinotarsa rubiginosa | reverse complement strand
CTCGGATTGTCGGAAGACAGTGTGTGTCTCCTCTGTTTGGAAAATGAAAAAACAGCAGAGCACACACTTTGTGCCTGCCCCGCTGGGAACCGAATCAGGTTTTTAGAGTTCGACAGAGCCGTACTCTTATCATCTGACCTGAAAGACCACTCACCATGTGAACTAATCGGCTTCATTAAGAAGCTGGGTTTATTTGGTCGAGTGTGAATAGGTGTGAGCCACAATAAACCCTTGCGGTTTGCGGTGGTGGGTCGAATAGACCCACTCACTTTGGACCTAACCAAACGTAACCTATCAGAATTCAGTAATGATCAGATGGTTGAATTTTAGTTATTGTTTCAAAATGATGTTCTTACTTGACGATCGAATCAAACTTTTTCAATCGTGAAGTCGGTTTTACTATTCTTCTGTTTGGCTCTCATCATTTTTTGTTCCCAGAGAGATGGTTGAGACGTAGGTAACATATAAACATATAACATATAAATTATCTAGTTGAAAATCGAATAAATTGAGGATTGCAATGCAGAATTTCTATGATCAGATTTATGATCTGATTGTCTTAACTGAAACCAGGCTATGATATTATATATGATAAGGGTGAATTTATAAAGAACGATGGGTTTATTGTATATATTAAGAGTGAACATATTTATACGTATGGAACCTCAAACAGTCTGCAACAAAAAAGCTCTCTGGATGTTTTCAACTGATTTTTACGTATTATGGTGTTCTGAAAACGAAAAAAATTTCAAAAAATTCCAGAACGTCAGGTCATTTTGCAAAACGCAAAATGACTTGACTTGTGACTTGAAGTCACAAGTGAAGAGGTACATTTTTATTGCCATTACTGTTTTTAAATGTATACAGGCCACAACCATCATTGCTTCCCAAATGAAGAACGCCCTGGGTAAGTTAAATTAACAATCATAAACGTGTAACCTGAAAGTGTACGTTGGCGTATTTTCATAGATGCTTCAAAAAGAAGCCTAAAGAAGTTCTGTTTCATGATGACGGTTTCTATGTCTCCATTCTTGTCGTCATTTCGTACACCTCAAAGAAACCTACAAGAACCTGGATTTAATTCTTTGCAAATTGAAATATAAAGACCACGGTGGACAAGTGTGCGATGATATGAAAACTTTGGGTATGTTGCTCAAACAACAAGCTGGTTTTACAAAATTCCCTTGTTTTTTTCGTGTGTGGGATACTAGAGACCGAGCAAACCACTGGTTTGACGTTGTCAAAAAGGACGTCCTGCATGAAACTTTGGTGCCTCCTCATGAAGATCTTCTACCACCGCTTCACATAAAGCTGGGATTGATAAAACAATTTGTAAAGTCACTTCCCAAGTGATGGAAATTGCTTCAAATACCTAATTCACGTATCAAAGCTTCCAGGCATCTCAGAGGCGAATTTGAAGAAAAGTGTTTTCGTCGTTGGACCAGATATTAGACGGCTTATAGCTGATCCACAATTCATCACAACCATAACGGATCCTTAAAAAGAAGGGTGATTCTCTTCTAAGAGGTCGTAGAGAATTTTTACGCAATGAAAAAGACCCTAAATACAAACAAATCGTCAAAAACATGTTGAAAATATTTCAAGTTCAGGTTGCTTAAAGTACATTTTTTTCTTTTCTACCTTGACTATTTTCCAGAAAATCTAGAAAATGTAAATGGAGAGCAAGATGAACGATTTCAGACTACTGTTGAACGCTCAGAGAGACCTTCCAGATGTTTCCTACAAATGGAAATGTACCAAAAAGAGTCTCACTGGGAAGAAGAAATGTGCTTGCTACTGAATTTATTTCAGATAAATGAATGAGTTTTGTTACGAAATTATAAATATAAAAAATTGTCTTTAGTCTTTTATCTTTCATTTCAAAATGTTCAACATAGATACCTACATTGTCAAAAAGCGTGAGGTTCTATGACGAAATGAAATTTATTTTCGGATTAAGCACACCCAAATATATAAGAAATACGCAAAAAAAACACAACATACCTCTCAATATTTTTTTTGCAGACTTGTAATTGGTGATATAAACATAAACATAATGGATGCAAATGATGAAGATATTATATCTTATTCAAATATTTTAAATTAATATCTATAAGAAAAGCAGTTATAATAATTGTATGAATATATTTTACCCAAAGATACATCAATTCACAATTGAACTTAACGATTAAACCATCACCCCTTTTTCGATATGGATATAAACAACTAAATGAATAGCAATGCTCTCGTCTGGCTCGCTTGACTAGTTAGTAATTCCCATCCAATCTCTCGGGCCCCGCGTTTTTTTCAATCCATTTCGATAGTGGTTTCTTACAAAAATATGCAAATAATAAAATTGTTTTATCAAAATGGGTGTTCTGTTCGAGCAACGTACCGCTTCGCCCATTTTACGGTCGCCATAATCGTCCTACCGAGAGGACTATTCGCAATGTGGTGGATAAATTTGAGTCCACTATCTGTTTCACACAGTAGCTTTTTCGTAGTGAATAACTTAGGTTGGTATCAGGTTGTTTTAAAACTTGTGCCCGTCTTTATGAGTCTATTTTAAACTGTAATATCTCAGTGAATACTTATTCAGTTTATTCAAAATAAGCGCCATTTGAATCAATGCACTTTTACTGCC
This sequence comes from Leptinotarsa rubiginosa, assembly GCA_015342145.1. Taxonomy (NCBI): domain Eukaryota; kingdom Metazoa; phylum Arthropoda; class Insecta; order Coleoptera; family Chrysomelidae; genus Leptinotarsa; species Leptinotarsa rubiginosa. Next base: position 14,145 of record WOGL01000246.1, on the reverse strand, counting down.
AATGTAACACAAGTCGATTAATTCCGTCAGCATAAAAATTGAATGCTCAGGATTCGATAAAGTCGACGAAGGCAGTTTTTGCCCAGTCCTGATTGGCGAAGGTTCTAGCAGTGATAAAGTTATCGAAGTACTTGAAAAGATGGTAGTCAGTTGGCGCGAGGTCAGAGGAGTATGGTTGGTGAGGCAGAACTTTGACGCTCAATTCTTCAATTTTCGGACGGTGATTTGTCAAACGTGAGGACGAGCGTTGTCGTGGAGTAGAATCGGACCTCTTCTGTTACCAGTGCCGGCTGCTCCTGACGCAATTTTCGATACATTTCGTCGATTATCTCACAACAGGAATCTGGTGTGATGGTTTGGCCCGGTTGCAGAAAGTTATAGTGAATCACACCAGCCGCTGACCACCATAAAGTAACCATAGCCTTTTTTTGGTGGGTTTTCGCCTTTAGGAAGTGCCTGGGTGACTTATCGGTGTCCAACATTTGTCCTGAACGTCTCCCGTTGTCATAGAGGATCCACTTTTCATCACACGTGACGATCAGATTCAAAAAAGGATCTTTTTGGTTGTGCAAAAGCAAAGAAGAACAAACCTCAAAACATCAATCTCTTTCCATCGTTTGAATCGTGGTGCACCCACTTTTTGAGCTTTTTAACATTTTCAATACTTTTAAAACCATCAAAACCGCATGGCAGCCGACTCCTAGTTCTTCTGCCATCCCACGCACCGTTTGTGATGAGTCAGTCTCCACCAGGGCCCCTAAATCATCGTCCTAGATTACTGTAGGTCGACCACTTCGGGGCTCAACGGAATTTCGCAAACTAACGTCGAATAGTGCGGTCATCAACACTATCATTGCCAAATGCCTGGTTGATTTTTCGGTCTGTTTCGGCAGCGCTTTGGTTCAATTTGAATTAGTAGACAAAAATTGACCAGAAATCGCTTAACGACATCATATAGTAATAAGCTAAAGAGGCAAACAATTAAAATTTAGAAAACATTGAACAGCATCAATGTATAGAGTTCAAAATTCTCTATCGATCAGTATATACCGACAAAGTATAATATTTATTGAGATATGCAGCTACAAAAACACATGACACTAAGACGGACAAAACTGGGATGATATAAGAATAATAATGATTAACCGCGACAATTTGCGTTCTTTTCCTAGAGTAGCTCTTGAACCACTGCAATATTAGCAATAGACAATTCACCTCAATAAAGTGTTTGATTTTTTTTGCGTTCATGAAGCTCATTTATGTCATCAGTTGCTGAAAAGTTACTCTTTTTATCCTTTAACTCATGGTAACTTCCTACTTGAGATTTTCAATTTCTCTAAGATTTTGGGTACACTTTTGAATGAATTGCAACAGCTCAAAGTTCGGAAGCACTTAAGCCAGTACACTATTCCGTCCAGTGTAAGATGATATGAAAGCTATCGCAAGCCACCGACTTCTCGCAGATATTTTCATCGCAGTTAGAGCACTCATTTACAACCAACCGTCATCCAAGATTGACAGGATTTTCCGGCCAAAATGAGAAAATTACAGGGTCCACAGAAGGTAGATATGTTTAGTGAACATCGTACAACAAAAAAACAAAAATTTATGACAAATTTTAACCACTTCAACTTAGATAAATCAAGCAGCGATTAAAAGCACTGTTAATCTTATATACGTTTTCAAATAATGATCTATTTAACACGTTCAATGCTGACCATTTTTTACCCTCGCGTGCCCCACGCTGACTATACATTTTTTTATGTATCGACTTGAAACTTTAGATAACACTTTGGGATTGTGTTTCTTTTCTTTTTTTATATTTATTATGGCTCATTTGTTGAAAACGCATACGGTGCGTCATTAGCGTGTGGTGAATGCTTCGTTGGGCAGCGCTGCAAACGCACCGTATGCGTTCATGCTTGGTCCAAGCCTAGGAATCTACCATTTTTATATAAGATGACACAGCCACTTTTTTTTCATCTATTTTGCATAAAGGAAATAAAATCCATAAACTTACATTTTTTTATTCAAAACAAAACAAGTACAAGATAAAAAAAAAACGAAAACCAAAAACAAAACATTCAAATATTATTGTTATTCCATATTTCGATGGAATTCCTCGAAGCAAGGTTCAAGGCAGAATCCTGCGTTGCAGACTTTACACTCATAAGGGGTGTCTTTTCGTAATTTTTTTGAATGACACAATTTGCACCTTTTGCGTAGAGTCTTGCCCCCAGAACCTTTCGGGCAGTGAGAAACATAATGAGTCAACATTCTAGGTGTGAGCTTTCGTTTTTCTGGTAACAATTGCCGAATTATCGACAATCGAAAATCATAAAATGAAATTCGGCCATTTATATATTTTTTGTAAAAAAAAATGAATTCAACAATAATAACTGGAAAATATGAACAGCCACTTTTTTATACCACCTCAATGTTTTTCTATGGCAGGGATAATACGCCAAATATTGATCTTGGCGATCAATTCCACCCATATTTTCGTTATAACGAAGAACTGCAGTGGGTTTCAATTTGCTTTCACCCCTTTTGGTAAACACATTTCTCAAGTTGTTCTCAAATTCTGTGCTGATATATAGGACATCTCTACGGTCTCGCCATTTGCCAATCATAACTTTATTTGAGTATCTACCAATTGTTTGTCCCCTCTTCAATTTTTGATCTCGCACCTCAAGAGATGTATATTTTCTGTTGGCTCGCAAAGTACCAGTTGCGTATGTCCTTCTACGCAATAATTCCTTTGCGAGTGCAAAACTGTTATAAAAATTGTCCATGTACACAGAATGGCCAATATCCAGTTTTCCCTCCAGCAGATGGAGCACCACATTGGCGGCATGTCCGTCTCCGCCAAAATCTCCCAAACATCCCGTATAAATCAAAAATTTCAATATCGTACCATCTGGTTCAGTCAGTATGTAAAACTTGATTCCATATTTGTGGCGTTTATTGGGAATGTATTGACGAAAACTAAGCCTTCCTCGCCAAAGTACCATTGACTCATCAATACATAAATTTTTTTGTGGACTATAAATACTACTTATTTTATTGTTGAAATAATTCACTAATGGCGTAATTTTAAAAACACGGTCTTCTGGTTTAGAAATTGCTGAGGTTGGCGGATTAGGGGCAAAATGAAGGCATCTCAAAATCAACATGAACCTGTCGCGACTCATAGCCTCACGGAAGCACGGTGTGTTGAATAACCTGTCAGTTTTCCAATAGTCTTCCAAACGTGGAAGGTGTATTGTTCCCATATGGAAAAGTACTCCTAAGAAAACTCGAAATTCTTCTCTTGTTAGGGGCCTCCATTTAGTAATGCGAGCGTGTTCCACTTCTGCCTTGTCCAAAAATACGTTTTCTGCGTACTGATTTGTCTCAGATATGATGAGCTGGTAGAATTCATCATCCATCAGAAAATTGAAAATATCCGTGGGTTCCTTTCCTGAAAAGAAATTAAAAATATGTACTGATTTTGCGAATATATAAAAACGAAGAAAAGGTACCGCTCTGTCTGTATCTGAACAGAACAGCCTTCAGAAACTTATGCGAAATCATGTTTTAAAACTGATAAAAAGGTATATAAAATGATCCTAACAAAATTAGAACTATGTTTACCTGGAAATGGCACCAAAAATTTATTTGTTCCATCGAACCCAAAAACAGACAATTCTGCTTGTTCCTTCCACTGAATTGTAGACGGCTCGATTGCAGGAATTTCGACCGGCTCATCCTCCGAAGCTTCTTCGGCCACATCGCGATCATCCGTGTCTGAATAAACGTTCTCGCTCTCACTCCCTGCGAGCAATGCCGACTCGTCAAAATCCTCATCCGAATCGTATAAAAGTCGTTCCAACTCATCCTCGGTCAAATATCTTTTCCATGCCGTTTTTGTGGCTTTTCGAGGCCTTTTACTTTGCGATAGGCCGAATTCCTGTGAGCCAGAAGTACTGGGGTGGTTTGGATCCATAATAACGTTTGAGTTCAAACCAAACATAAAATAACACTCTACTAGTATTAACGAAAACGTATATCACACAAAACACCGAGTTATTGCGTCGATGATTACGCAGTGAAGGTTAAAACTCGACTGAGTACAGAACGCAACAGTTGCGTCATGAGCGCTACGCAATTGACCGCAAGAACGCAACGTGTGCGTCATCAGCATTGAACGTGTTAAGAAAACATAGGTTTGCTATTTTTATTTACTGAGGTCAAAAACCTTCTTGGACATGGACGTTTAACATAACACTTGGTAATGGTTAATCATAAGAATGTTACTAACATGTTTTTTAACATGGATCACTCAGGGATAGTCTCTGAAATGTTTCCAGTCAACCTAGTTTCTAATAATTAGCGAATAGTGCACATATAGTAGCACCGGTTCTATAATACTCATTGTTTTATACAAATAACATATCAATAACTGAAATAATAATTGTTAATTGTATTTATTGTTAGTTTACAGAAAATAAATTAACTTTTAACAGAATATTTATTTGCTTTGAGTTCTTTATAAGCACCAATGATTTCTTTTTGTTGTTTTTCCAGTTGTCTCCTCAAAGCATTTGGCAAATCTTTTCTCTTTCCTTTTCTGTCAATAACATTATTTGAAATTTTACGTAAACTTTCCTTTTGTGTAGGAACTGATGTGCTTTTGGTCAATAGATCCTTAGGTTGAAGAATGGATTTGAGGAGCAAATTTTTGTTTCCCGGCTAAAAAATATGTACAGGTGTTATTACATTTCTAAATGCATATCATAAAATATCAACAATCAATTTTTCTCATTCAATTACAATCAATGTAACAAATCTAATTTGAAAACCAATATAATAATTATTTATAAATATTTGAGAAATAACTCTCAAAAATCAAATATGCTCCAGATGCTCAAATTGTTACATCTGTTAAATTATTTCAATTTAACCATGCATGTTGAATCACTGCAGCACATTTGTGAAAATTAATGTATCATGCTCTGTTATATCATATAATATTTCTGATCATGATGCTATTGAATCTAAATACAGGCGAACACAATAAAAAATTTAAATTTGGAATACAGTCTCGCAAATTATATCAAGTATTTTTTGATAATTTTATTCATGAACAAATGTACTTGTTTACACTTCTAAAAAACATGTTTGTATGTGATGTGTGTACATTTGTATATTTATACATGTGTGAAAATATTTTTAATTGAGATTTGAAACTTAGGTTTTCAGCTGGATGAGAGCTCTTCTTTTAATTATTCCTGTAATGTCATATTATTTTATATATAACCATGTAAAAAGTCAATAGTTTGTGTCAATCTTCAATTATGAAGGAAATTAGGATCAATTTAGACATTCTGGTCTTTATCAAAGTGTACTTTTCAATTTTAACTTCTTGTCAACTTGAGAATTTTTAAGACATTTATACAGCATAATTTTAATCCTAGGAATTAGGACTAAAGACATATGTTACCAATCAGATCATAACTATGTGATTTATGTACAATTTCAACGCTGTGACTTCTTGTCCACTAATTTTGTAAAATAATGAACTCTATTAACATAGATCTCACATTTTTTTCTAACACCATCAGCTGCCAAAAATCCACTGCTGAATTCAATCAACCTATCAACTGGAATTTCTAGTTGTAGGCCAGTCAACTAGATTAGTTGAAGAAGTACCTGTTTGTAAACATGCGCATTATTGATGCTGTTTTAGTCGTAAAAGTTGAAATTCAGGAACTTCGCAAGATGACGATTTAAGAAAAAGGCTACGGCAAACGTTTTCATCAACGTTTCGTAGAAACATACACACTCAACTTTTTTTGAGATTGAAATCAAAACTGAAAATACGACAGAAACAAGGGCTAGATGTCTGAATCGGTCCTTAAATTTTTAAGGTCCAAATGATTGAGAGAGTGGAATAATTGAAAAGTGGAAAAATAATCAATGCTAAAATAGCTTGGAATCACTGTAAAATGAGAATGATAAGAAATTCATACTTACTCTTGGTGCATTTTGTTGTGTTCCAACTTTCCTTGGAGTAATTAAAGATGGAGGTGCATGAGCCACTTCGCCAAATTCAATTGTATCCTTACGTTTTTCTAAATCATCTTCATGAAATAAGTTTTTATCCATATTTTTTAGCTTCAATTTTTTTTGGCGTTTTTGCCATTTTGATAACCTTGGAGAATCCTTTTCATCATTTTTCTTCTTTTTCTTTTTATTGCTATTTTTATCTCTTTTGAGTTTCTTTAAATACAATTCCAATTCATCTTTTGGCCTTTTAACAACTCCTTCAACCTGGAAAATAATGCAATTAATAACTCAGTTGATTCGCCAGCATTCAAACAGTAAGTACTTCACCATCTTCATTTCTCCGGATTTCCACCCCATATTTTTCTTCGTAAGCAGCTTCTCGTGTAACATCCATACATATTCTATTGATGCGTTTCACGAAATCTCTATCAGACTCACCCTCTGCCTGTTTAAAAGTTGGAATTCGTTTGGCTTGTTTTGCCTTGAGTATTTCAGCTTCATTTTTATTTTTCTTAGGTGACTTTCCATCCTCTAATGGTGATTTTTTCAAATGTTTGATATGATAAGTTCCACTTTTTACCTTATTTTTCAAGTCAATGAATCTCTGAAGACTTTTTGATATTTGCTGCTCATCTGGTTTCAAAGGTGGAGCATTGATCTTATCTTTTATACTAAAATATCAGTTTAATGAGAGTTTGCAACATTTTAAAAATATATATTTACCTCTCAAATCTTGCGGCTGCTTGTTTTTCTGGATCTCTTATTCCACGATGCTTCCTTCCCGGAATTTTTCTTCCCATGTTTCAGTCTGTAAATTGTAAATTCTGAATTCTGGTTATAGTTCTCTCTCTCTAATTTCTATGACCTTTGCTTCTCATTCGAGCGCATTTGACCAGGCTCCTGCTCCTAGTGAACAAAGCCAATGTTGCCACCCTAATTGTTTCAATAACTTTTTTTAACAAAAACACTTCATAGATTTTCACGACTTTTTCTGGGATGATACTCCATGATGGTAGGAGTTCAGAACACTTTTTATTTTTAGTCGAACTCAATTAGTTTTCAAGATATAGGCTGTCAAAGTTTGTATGATGTCACATTTTTTGTTTACACATTTTTTTCCATATCATCGCACCTTTTTTGGAATACATAAGGTTTTCAATTCAGTAAGTCAGGTTGGATGTTGCGAAAAGCCAGCTTTTTCAAAGTTAAATATTCGAAAATACGTTCGTTTTCGAATTCGGAGGTCAAGTTAGATGTTGTGAAAAGATTTTTTTAAAGTAATATCCCAAAGTACGTTCCTTTTAGAATTCGAAGGTCAGGTTGAATGTTGAGAATAGATAGTTTTTTAAAAATGTAATATTTAATTTTCTAAAATACATGAGGTTTTCAATTCAGTAGGTCAGGTTAGATGTTAAGAAAAGATAGTTTTTTCATAGTTAAGAATTCAAAAATGCGTGAGTTTTCGAATTTGGAGGTCAGGTTAGGTTAGGTCAGGTTGGGTTAGATTGGGTTAGGTAGAGTTAGGTAAGGTTGAGTTAGGTTAGGTTGAATTAGGTTAGGTTAGCTAAGATCGGGTTAGGTTAGGTCGGCTTAGGTCAGGTTGGGTTAGGTCGAGTTAGCTTAGATCTGGTCAGGTCAGATTAGGTTAGGTTGACCCCAGGGGTCCTCACCTTCTGAACACGGGATTGGATTGCGTGGGCTGGAGGTCCCTAACTTTTGTACCATAAGACACTAGGGAGGCGGCGTTTTTTTGTTTCTTCAAGCTGCTGGTGCCCGACACCAGTAGTTACCGCGTCCCCCAATCCTACGGTGTAGCATCCTCGCGCCAAAGGGATGCGTCGCACAGGGATGACCAAGTGAAAGCTATTGTATAGCAAAACACATGTCGCGGTTTTTGTAAAACCCTCTATAGTGAAACTTATACAATAAACTGTATTAATGAGTTTACATGGATTTTCATCAAGTATCGGCCAGTTCTATTCAATTAGAAACAATCTAATGGATAGATGGCGGGAAAGGTGGAATACAGCCACTTATGGAAGGTGGATTTAGATCTTGATCCCAGATACACAAGCCTGGCTGACTATTTCATAACCCAAGCACTCTCAGGCCATGGATACTTTAGAAAATATCTTTGGGAAAAAAGAAAACCCAACTCTGACCAATACAGTTATTGCAAAGACGTTGACGATGCGGAGCACACCTTATTTAACTGCGATAAATAAGGTGTGAACGAACCCAGACAACATGATGAGAAGCCTAGTAAGTAGTGAGGAAATGTGGAATGACACATACGACGTCGTCAGACAAATTAAAACCACAAAAGAAAGGAACGATCGACATGAAGTGAAAGAGAGGTCCAGGGGCTGATGAAGGAGGGGTTTTGCCGTGGTATACTGGACTTGCACACATCAGCCTGGGAGTCCCCGGACTGTCACGCGAGGGAAGAAACTCGCGCGGCGCCATGAAGGTTTTTCCTCTGAGCAAAACGCCAGCTATCCCTGAATCAATGAGTTTGAACTAATTAACATCAAAGGTGTTAATGGAATCAGATCATCTTTGCTACTTGAGATATATGTGAGAGGTCGAGCATTAATATTTGCTTCACAGTCACACAGAACAGAGTTCTTCATAATTTAATTTAACGATGATTTTCCCAAATTACGATGCAATAGTTCCTTTATAATTTTGACTTCTTTCTTAATGACTTTTTATTAATATTCTATCAACAACTGAACTCAACTGGATACAATAGATACAAAACAAATCAGAAAAGAAAATTATTCCTTAAGGGAGAGAAAATATTAACATTAAAATAATATAATAAACAATTCCAACACTGTTCTCATCGCCGAATGAACGAAAGCTCATGCCGTCATAAGAACGAAGGCACATGCAAGCAAAAAAATTAGGAAGAATTTGTGAAAAGCGAGACTTTTGCACTCCCAGGACAAAGTTCCCCTAGTATTCATTAGACAACCGAAAGATAGCTGGCCATATAGCACCAACAGAGCTGTGGCCAATAAGTCAATCGAGATAAGATGAAATATAAACATAACATAACCTGAAAATTAATCATGATAATATTTGAATCATCCATAATAACAACACGTGTTAATAGGAGTTCACTTTAATTAATACGCGAAAATGAAAAACAATATTGACATGGAAGATTCAGGACCACCCACTAAGAAACTAAGGGTGGAAACAAAATCAACCAACAAAGATTCCTCCCAGAATGGATCTAAGTTTAATAAAAGTGAAAAGACAGGAGGGCCGACCCATCTTAAGAAGGCCAAACCTAAAAAGTTGTTACCTAACGGTAAAGGTAAATTCAGTAAGAACAAACCAAATCCGGAAAAAGTTGAAGATTGGACAGAATTCAAGAAAAAGAAGAAGGAATTGAAACTGAAGCGTAAGCAATCCAAAGACAGTTTCGATGTAATTGTGAGAGCGAAGAAAATAGGTGAAGAGTTGAGAAGGAAAACACTGAAAGGGGGAGAAGAGAAGCGTACCCACTTAATGAATGAACTGCACAATCTATTAAAAGGCAAAGAACTTTATCCAAAATTTGTTGTAGCACACGATACTGCAAGATTAGTTCAGTGGCTATTGAAATATTCAACAGATTTAGTCATCAAGCAAATATCAAAGGTATAGTTATTCACTTTTTGTATTGAGTGGATATTACTTTCAACAGCTTGTGCTAGTTTTTGAAAACTTGTCCACAGATTATGAATGTGAATTCAGAACTCACCGTACTGGTCTACTTTCGGAGATTTGACCTCTTGAAAATAGAAATTACATTAAATGTGAATATTCCATGAACCCAATTAGACTAATGAAAACTAGTAAAGTGACTCCTTTTTTTAAGATCGCATACGCAGACTTTCATTCTCCTATTTCAAATGGTTTCACAGATTAACAAGTTCTATTTCACTAAACAACTTAATGAGTCGAAAAATAAGTATTATGTCAGCAAATTTCAGAAATTTTATTTAGCTTTCGCATTAGAAGACAAATAATTCATCACTGTTTAAATTTTTTATTGTTTTTATAACATTTAAATGGTTTTTTCTTGTCAGTTCAGCCTTCTTTTAAACAGAAAAAATTACAAATTACAAATATGATATCAATTTTTTAAGGCACATATGACAAAATATGAATTTGACATTATATTTCTAGTTTAATTTCAGAACAAGACCAACAGAACCAACAAAAAGTCCTTTATTGAAGTGTCATTCAATTTGATAAATATTTACAACGTAGTTTGCTGGAAAATATACATTTTTAAAGAAATTAAATGAATTTTATGGAAAAAAGTGAAAGTGGCAATTGACCAAAGCCCCGCAGTATTTGATTGAATTTTTATTGCTGAAAGTGAGTTCTTGAAATAGTTGATTATTCGACTTTTGAGTATTTGTATCTCCGAAAGTAGAACGAAGCATTAAGTTTCAAATTTGTATCAACCGACGAAAATATTGTAAGTCTTATTAAAATTTTTTCAAAAGTTAGTGCAAACTGATAAAATGAATATTTAGTCAGTATGTTATATATTTTATAGTACACTTAAATGACGATACAACATTTATCCATTAAAAAAAAAGTAATGAAGAAAAGAGAACTGAAACTTTCTATGTTTTTTATTCTCTTCTTTTCATTATGATTTCCTACCACGTAGTAACGGCTACATCCATCAATTCATTAAAAAAAAATTATATTCATATTATTGCTAACATTCATTTCAAAAAAATAACAAAAACGACACCACCTTACTGAGATTACAGTGACTATACTCTTCTTGATTGGTAGGAGCAATCTTTGAATATTTTTTTTTAATTTAGGCAGTTTCTATATGATCTATTTCATCTTTGACTTTCGTAGTTGCAATTTTCTGATGATCCCATAAATGGTGTCTTCATAGAGATAGTCTTCACCACCACTTCATAATTTTTCAAGGTCAAGTATTAGAGTTTTTCATTAGTTGCAATGAAATAATTTTTTTGTTGCATAGAAATGAAAGAACAAAGATATAGAAAGATACATATAGAAGGTATTTTTTTTCATTCATTCTTTGATGAATTATTTTGGAGTACATCTATGAAAAATTCAAATGTTTTTTTTTTTGGGTATTCCTCTAAATCTTTTGACGTAATGACATCTTCAGTGACAAATTTCAGGAAGGTAATGTTTTTTGACAAACATTTTTGCAGGTAAATTTCACAAAAAATTATAATGTGATTTTTATACAATTTAAATATTTCATTTGTATTTCCTAACTTATTTAGAGCATGATGAACCTACTCTGAATGGTTCATAAACGTACTCCGATATTATAAAGGTCTTATCCCAATATTTTCAGAAACATGATTGTAGTGAATTCTGTTTGCTATGCTTTATAATCGCCATCTTCAATTTCGTAATACTGATAATGCAGTTTTAAAGAGTTACTCCAAGAACTGAATGGTAATGTGGTTCTAATCATGTGACCATATTTTGCTCCATGGAGCAGAATAAGTTTATGAACGCAAAGTAAATAACTTTAAATAGTTTTGTTCCACTTATCACTTAATTCTAATGTTAATCATAGATCGTAATTATAAGCACAAATGTATGTTCATATAGTGCTTTGAAGATGTTGAAAACACACTCATTTCTGTGTATATGCTCTATATCAATGATTACACTGTTTCCTTCCATAACTGAATAAAAATAATTTAGTTATCGTGAACCATTTCTAGGAACTCATTCCAGTTACTGTGGATATGCTTCAGTCTAAATATGGCGTACATTGTGTGAAGAGGTTATTGAAATATGGCAGTTCAGAAATCAGGTCGCAGGTAATAGACGGAATGTTGGGAAATGCAGTGAAATTGGCAAGCCATGCTGTTAGTGCCTCTGTAGTAGAATATGCATTTTCTACATGGGCAAGCCCCACTCAAAAACAGTACCTTATACAAGAATTTTATGGAGATCTTTACAAAAACGCTAAAGATGCCAGTGTAAAACATATACGTGATACGTATAAAAATAATGAAAGCTTGAAGTCTGCGACTTTAGGAGCAACTAAAGCAAATTTGATGAGGATTTTAAACAAATCGTTGTTAGACTCTGGATTAGTTCAATCAGTTTTATGTCAATTCCTCAGTGAGTGCTCAGAAGATGACAGGAAGGAAATGATAACACAGTTGGCACCACACATTGTTGTGATTAGTAACAGTAAAGATGGAGTTCGGGCAGCTATGCAATGTATATGGCATGGATCAAATAAAGATAAAAAGGTAAGCAAATTCGAATAAAGTCGCCTATAAATATAAATATTTTCACAGGTGTGAATCTTTCAGGTTATCATAAAAGCACTCAAAGAACACATCATTGAGTTATCGAAACATGAGCATGGACATTGTGCAGTAATAACCCTCTTGGATTGCATGGATGATACAGTTCTACTTCACAAAATCATTTTGGTTGATATATTGAAGAATGCAAAAGATTTGGCTGTAAATGAATGGGGACGGAAGGTATGTATGAAACTGTATACTCAGAAGGAATTTTTCATGTCCTATCATTTCTAACTATTATGTCTCAAGTACAAACTGTACATTGACATCCCTCATAGTTCATATCTGAAATGTAAAACTAGACAGGGAAATATTTACCCTGATTACAGTGAATATTTACGCCATCTTCACAATCCGGGTAAATATGCATTTGTTAGTTCATTCATTCATTAATGAGAAACCCGTTTTACAAATCTTAATCATTTTTGTAGAAAGACAAACTTAAACTAAAATATCTATACAAATTTAAATAAATTCATGCCAGTGTTATCACTGTATTATACTCTAGAGCAGAAGTGTCAAACTCAATTTTGCAGAGGGCCATATATTAAATTCAGAATGTATAGGCGGGCCAGATTCAAATAAAAAAAATTACTGAATTATTATAACATTTTATTACAATATAATAACAACACTTCAAAAATACAAATCATAAAATTATAAAACAACAACAAATATTAGTTGGCGCTCCGGGGCGACTTCATTGATTCCAGTGGCGCATTTGCTTTTTCAGCTACAGGAAAACCCGAAAAAACCTGCAGCACCACATCATTTGAAGATCTTATATAGTATATAATATACAGTTGTTAAAAATCATATCAAAGTTATAATAAAAGGTAATTATTTTGAGCTCGAGGATCCCGATGCCTGACTTCACTTATTTTTGACAAGCTCATTGATGTCAGGTACCATATTTGTTGTAATCATTTTAGGAATTGATTGGAGATGTTCATTCGTAAGTCTTGTGCGATGTTTGTTATTATTTATTTTCAGAACGGAAAACATCTGCTCACATAAATAGGTACTACCAAACATGCACACAATGCTTGCTGCATGCAAACATGCACACAGATTTTAAACAGAAATTTTTCTTTCAAAATTCTGTCCGATTGAAGATCTATCGGCTCCATTTGCAAATGAACTGGTGCCTGTGAAGCTGCAAAACTGAATGGATTGTTGAAAATTGGGATTTCCATTTCATTCATTTTGTTGAGGTCTTCAAAACGATTGTTGAATTCCATGATCAGATTTTGTAGAAGTTGAGAATATTGATCCAGTTTTTTTTGGTTCATTGTGCCATATCATTTTAAATGAGGGAAATGATCCAAAGTTTGATTTTTTACCTGATTTTCCCACAGTCTCAACTTTGTTTCAAAGGCAGGAATAGATGAATAGATTTGAGTGACAATCAGATTTTTACTATGTAACTTTATATTCAGATCAGTCAAGTGTTTATTCATATCTACCAGAAAGGCACAATCCACCCCCCCCCAGTCATTGTCATAACCATAATCGATTGGTTTGCCTTTTTCTAACATGAAAGCTTGAACCACAACGGCCTTCAAACCCAAACGAAGATCATAACACTGAAAATCTTGTCCGCGAAAGCCTTATAAAATCAATTTATTAGGGTCACGTAATGCAAAAAATCTACGTCAGATGGTCTTCCCCTTTTTACTATTTGCTCAGTTCCAATTCTGCAGAGGCAGTCAGCAATTTCTGCTCTGAACTCTGCCAATTTCAAAATTTTTGT
>WOGL01000245.1:0-16786 GCA_015342145.1 Leptinotarsa rubiginosa | reverse complement strand
CACTATCACTCAGTGGCGCTCACGTTTAGTTTATTGCGGGTCATACGTAACACGGATATGTTGGATGAACTAAGGTTTGGGGTATCTCCAAAGGAAATATCCAAGCTGTTGATGTTTGGTGACTTAGCCAATGGTATTTAAAAATTCACTGACTTGAATACTGAAACTACCATTTCATTCCATAGTCTTTGCAGAACCTATTTCATGAATTATCTAGAAAATTAGGTTCTGATGAAAACTATAAAGTTCACCTTATTTAAGGGAATTACCTGAGTCAAATAATTCTATTCAATCTAGACCAAACTGTGTTGAACCTAATAAATTAATTTATTCCATTCAAATACACAAAACGACAAACATCAAATTCGATGTTAATTGTTCATTTTGTTTATTTTATTCATTTTACAAATAGGCAGACAAACTAGTGTCCAGATTCTTCTTCTTTTATTCGATCATACTGAAGAAAGTGAGAAGTGAGCTACAGGCAAGGATATCCACACACGTGTGAGAGGATGTCATACTTAGAATCGACGGACGTCCTCTATGTTCATGTTTGAAGGTACTAATGGAACAGGTGGTAACATTGCCTGATTCTGAACTAAAACCAATTATATGTGTAAAGGGTGAAATTTTTAATGGATTTTTTTTGTGCTTGGCTCCACATGAAGAAGACGTAGTGGTGATTCAATTAGAAATTTTGATGATCACCAAGCAAACATTATTCAGACAAATTGAGACAAATTCAAGCGGATGCAAAACATTCTGGCAATTTGAAACAAATTTCAAGGCGACGTTGTGATTTGAGTCGAATCAAAATCAAACTTGTAGTAGGAGTTACTGTTAAGAGGTAGATCCCAGATAACTGCTGATGAAGATTGCCGGAATCCTGGATCGCATATCACAAAACACTCAACAATAAAACTAGCTGGACTTGATACTCCAGTCGTCAATTAAATAAAAATTGATGATTAAAATTCGTGCTTTTTTTTAACGGGCTAGATACATTAACGAAATCAAATTTCTTTGCGCTGATTTGAATTGACGATCCTGAGAAACTTCTAACGAAAGGAAATTGTCCTTGGGACATTAATCAAATCCAGATGCTGTTGAGGGGGTGGAAGAACCAATAAGGCGATCAACTACCAACAAAAAAAGGTAAAATACACGTATAACCCCGTTGCAATCGGTATTGCAGAACTCTCAATGAGAAGAAAGGTCTCAGAAGCTAACTTTCATCCCTTTCATTATTAGTTCTTTCAGTTATCGAGTATTTTGTTATTGAGCTAGCCGGATACTTCCTTATCATGTCATTTGATCAATATTACATAGAATAGATGGAGGGCGTCTGAAATTGGCCTCAGATGAAACTGAAACTGATCTTCAATCAAAGAGAAGAACAGTGGATCCCATAAAGAGTAATGTGGAAGTGACGATAGTGGGACTGAGTAAGACCGTGTGGCTCGAACAGGTGACGCAAAGTATATGTAAGGCACTCTCAAAAATCGTGCCCAATGATAGAAGTCCTGAAGCATCCAAAAGAAGGACAATGTAATGTGTAGTTCACTTCCAGATTTTATATGGCGCTCCGGTACGGTAGGCCATACCACACAATAGACAGTTGGTTCAGAAACTCACGACTATAGAACAATTTGTGCAGAAGCAACGTGTGTCAATGTGGGCATCCCTCCAATACAATTCCCAATAATGGAAAGAAGGAAATGATAAAATGATACGACAGAGTATACATAGGCAAGCCAAATGGGAGAATGGCATTTACGGTAGATGGACCTACAGTTTGATTTGCCTCCGCAATTACATGTACGACCGTGATATCGCTAACTGCACATATTGTGGTGCTGAGGAAAACATAGAACACATCCTTTTTCATTGTACTTAATGGGACGGGACTTCAATGCGGAACATATCAAGAAAAACCTGAAACCAGGGGAAACTGTGCTTGCAGGGCAATGAGGACAATTATCGAAAGTGAAGAAAACCATGACAAAATGAATATTTTAGAATACCATTGCCCACATACCGAAGGAAAGCCTAAGCGGTTTCCAGTATATGGTGCAGAGCAATGGGGGAGGGGTTGCAGTCGGTAAAAATCCGACACTACGTCTTATGCAAGATTTACCTTCCTCCTTAAAAAAAGATGAATGGATGGATAGATAAATAGGAAATATGAATGAATAGAGAGATAGATAGATGGATAGATTGATAAATGGATAGAATTATAGATGAATAGATCCTGAGAGCGTGGCAGCTAAGGAATACAAAAAGATATTTGGTGAGTTTTGTCCTCCACAATACAAATAATATTGTTGTAGATATCTCATTTAGATACCTGGGATGGCGCTTCCTTTATAACTACCTATTTTTATGAAAAAAAGCTTTTTGGCTTTCTATTTCTCCATAATTAAATAAAAATTGTGGGAAACTTCCCAAGAAAGGGGAGGAAGAAAATAACCTAAATCAACACTATGAAGACATGTAGAGTATACACAGAAGTTTCAAACTGAAAGTTTGTGGAAGTTTTCCTCGTGTTTGTTCAGTGATGGAGAAATAGAAAGTCAGAAAGTTTTTTTTCCTTCAAAACATCTACTTAAAATATTCTGTTTTCAATTAAAATGATGTATAAACAAGGGGCCGTAACAAGATCTTCTGCACATCTCATTCGAACATTCGGTGCACTTAAACAGTTGCATGTGAACATTCCCATGTATGAATGATTATTTACTATCCTCGGGATATAATAAACTGGGTGTTTTCACCAACCGCTTCCGTAAATAATTGTAAAATCGACGTAATCTTAATCGAACCTGTTTTCCTCAAACGTACGGCGTGGAATCTGAAATCGATCGGACAAAAACCTAGACAATATTTTCATATGCAAATGCCGATTGGGTTGGGCACCCGACTAAAGCGATGAAAAATACTTAAACAGAAGGCACGACGGGTAGGTAATATAGGAAACTATCTTCTCGGCAGCCGAGAGCACCATCTCCCGTTATAACCGTATAGATTACGAGCATCTATATCACCTCGGGATGATCATGACAAGCAAATAATAATATTTATTGGCAAAGTCAAAAGTAATTTATCGGGAAAAATACGCTATGTACGAAAATTTCGTAATCGGTTACGCGGCAAGATTTATGGACAAGTATTTGCAACATATTAAATTGCGTAGCTTGCAGGTAGCTTATAATGGAAACGTTAACCAACAAAATACTCGAATTTATGAGCAGCAAATGAATCCGCGTAAATTAACGATATACGCCACAGGGACGTACTCTTCGAACACATTATAATCCGCACCGTGGATAACACACCCATTAGAAGAAACATCAACTTCAGAGTCAGTCACACGGTATTACATACATTAAACCCGATGTCATGAAATTGGCTCTGCCTGAAAAATTTATATAACTATGACAGTGTCGTAAATCCAGATTTATCTTCAATTCAATCCAAGTGAAGTTTTGTGAGAAAAGTTTTTCTATGAAAATTAACAAGAAAGAGTTAAGAAATATCAGAAGTGTGTATAAAATTTTTCGAAAAACAAATCGGGAAGAGACGACCATTTACAATAATTATTTGAAGTAACTAGCTATTGGATTACATACCCAACTATACGTTCACCGAGGATACGTCTCAAAATTATAGATAGATAAACTTCATTAAAGCTCACGAATTACACAGTTGCGACGCTCAGGTGGAAAAAATACAACTGAACAAGACAACGAAAAAATTAATATGGAATCACAATCATATCAATCGATATTGCTAGTGTAAGTACCTTTTACAAAAACATGTGTATACAGTGTGACCCACTTAAAAGCAGGACACCTCCCTAAAATTTGCATCTTTTCTTCGATTTCAAAGACCTTCATTTTGAATTGTAGAGCTCCAAAAACTGTACTTTGGGACCCATTTTTTTTCTCTAAAAACCTAGACCTGCTGCGAATATTTTTATTTGTTGAAATACAAAAAATCGTAGTAGCGATTTTTTAGGAAAAAATAAAAATCACCGTTGGACTAGGTACCCTCTCAAATGGTGCTATACCCAATTTCATTCAAACAATATTCAATATTAATAATTCTCTGGTCGAATCAACATTCACATTGTATCATGATAGAATGTCAACTGCACATCTCTTAAATGGTTTTTAAATCTTGGTGAGTTGGCCGTAAAACACCGTGTGGATATGCAAAATCGCGCTCTTTTCATTTGGCACTGGAATCAAAAGACTATTATTGCTGCTGTCAAAAACTGTATTGAAACAGTAACGTCAGATTATGCCCGATTAGTAAGAAGGAATTAGTGATTTATCATGGGAGAACTAAGTGTCCGGGATAAAATTGAACTTGTGCGCCTTGTCGGAGATCATTATCTTCGGCAAGAGAAGCTGCCAGAGAATTTCACAACCGACGTCCTGATAAACTCTCAGTGAGCAGTAGTACAGTGAACCGCATAAATTATGTTGTCAACGAAACACATCGTGTAATGGGGAGTATGCTCAAAAATAGAGAATAGAAATGGTGTGCGAATATTGCAATATTTTCGTAATACTCTTCATTCAAGCTTGCGAACGGTTAGTTTGGACATAAATATCCCTAACATAAATATCCCTAATAAATATTCCTAATAACAATGCCTAATAATTATCCCTAAAAAAATATCAGGAGATGTCTTGTAAAAAATGAAATGGAAGCATTCAAGC
This sequence comes from Leptinotarsa rubiginosa, assembly GCA_015342145.1. Taxonomy (NCBI): domain Eukaryota; kingdom Metazoa; phylum Arthropoda; class Insecta; order Coleoptera; family Chrysomelidae; genus Leptinotarsa; species Leptinotarsa rubiginosa. The sequence continues at coordinate 12,059 of WOGL01000245.1, read as the reverse complement.
CAAAAATTTTACACTCTCTGGAACCGGTAGATGAAGAGAGAAGGTTAGAATTTTGTTTGTGGGCTAAAGGAGAGTATTGGAATGAAGATCAGAATTTTGTTTGATTGTATAAACTTCTTCAAAACAATTTTGTTTAGTGATGTAACTACCTTCACTACAAATGTCCCAAAATTCAAGGTCTGCGGATAATCCAAATTGGGTTATAAACGCAACAAGGCAATATTCCCATAAAATAAATGTGTGGTGTGGAATAATCCATGATAAGATTATCGGTCCGTTTTTCTTTGTAAGTAATCTGAATGGAATTATGTGTTTATACTTTTCGAGAAATAAGTTGTGGGGCGCAATACATAACTTACCAGTGCAGGATCGTCTGAATTTGAAGTTTCAATTGACTGGGTCTTCTGTACATAATGCAGTTATGTACTGAATAATGGCTGAATAATAATTATGAAAATCGATGGATAGGTTGGAATAGTCCTTACTTTGAGTGAACGCCAAGATCACCGGACCTGACACCGCTAGATTATTTCCTTTGGGGTACTGTGAAGCAAAAAGTTCACAAGTCCAGACCGCAGTCAGTAGAAGAATTACGCATCAGACTATCTACATAAATTTCAACAGGACAACTGAGAAAAATTATATTGAATATTAGAAGAAGGTATGACAAGTGCATTGCCATGAATGGCGGATTGGTTGAAACAAAAAAAAAATTAATGAACGTTCATTTCTGTTCTGTCTACAATAATTTGTTGAATATAGTTTTTCAATTGTTATTAATTTGTCAAATGATTATTTGAATGAATATGTTCATTCGTTTATTTAATTTGCCACAGAGTTATCAACGATTACTCGATGTTTATTTTACTTTCAGTCCATCAGAAACTTGAAATAATTCATAATAAAAAAGTCTTTGATTCGACCAAAGAATTATTAATAATGAATATTTTTTGATAAAATTTGGTATACCACCATTTGAGAGGGTTCTCACACCAATGGTGATTTTGAATTTTTCCTAAAAAAATCGCTAATATAATATAGAAAGAAAATGATATTGTGTCCCAAAGTACAATTTTTTGAGCTCTACAATTCAAAATAAAGTTATTCGAAATGAGAGAAAAGATGCAAATTTTAGGGAGGTGTCCCGCTTTCAAGTGGGTCACACATTATATACATACTATTATCACACAATGCACATCTGAAAAACTGAATTTGAAGACATTTTTCAAAAAATTCACCTATGAGGCTCAATATTGGAGGCAGATCAATAACACAGTTTTCAATTTATTTTGGCTACATCCTTCTCTAACCAATATTTAAAAAGTATTAAAAAAACTTATTTTTTTCCGTTAACCAGCTATCGCAACCCTACGACTGACAACCCTCAGAAGTGGAAACTTGTGCGAGCTAAGGACTAACAAGGTCTTACCTTTTAACGTGTGATTCCTAACACGGGTGAATGATTATGAAATTTGATGACAGCATAGTGCGGCCCCATTTCTGTGTGTTTCAGCCATTGTTCGGGAAGGATGTAACTAGATTTTAGTATAATACAATTTTCGTTTATAGTTATCAATGTCGAATTTTGATTCATGGTTATATAAATTCTATACACAGTGATCATTTGGTTCCTTTTGAAAATGTCTTGACACGAGTTTCTATATTGCATAATAAACATGGCTTTCAAAAAGCGCGTTTTCATAATGAAAATGCATTGCAAATGTGTACTTCCACGCCACACTGTTACTGTCATACTCAAGAAACGGATAAACATTTCTATAGTAGGCAGTTTTTAGAGCATCTGTGTTAAAATGTTTTTTCAAAACTCTGATAGTCAATGTGATGTACTGTTTGGAACCTTTGGTGAAGTAATGAATATTACTGGAGTTATTTCCCAACAACAAACCGTTATTTTAACACCTCGACACGTGTTTCGATCACCAAGTGATCATCTTCAAGAGAAAGAACAGTTGAACACCTCGATACGTGTTTCGATCACCAAGTGATCATCTTCAACTGTTCTTTCTCTTGAAGATGATCACTTGGTGATCGAAGCACGTGTCTAGGTGTTAAAATAACGGTTTGCTGTTGGGAAAAAACTCCAGTAATATTCTGATAGTCAACATGCACTTGCAAACTTTTTTCTAAAATGTTATATATGTACGTCATACTTTAACTTGCCATCAATATACATATATGACTAACATTTTTGTATTTGATGTAAAAATGACTAACATTTTTGTATTTGACGTAAAATACAGATTTTGAGTACATAGTGTAATGTTCGCTGAAAATTCTGTATTAGTGTTACTTGTTTTAAATATTATAAAGCTCAGGTCAAACTACGACACGCTGGTATCTGTCAAAATAATTGCATAAACTGGACTCATTTCGGATGTTAATATTAAAAGTATTGAGTGTTTAGTGTATCTGTAGGAATTTTGTAAGTTTGTGCAATATGCCAAAGCGCCATTCAAGTGCTATGAAATCATTTTGAATATTTTCCAGAATTTTACTGAAAACAAGAGCAATAGTGCTTGCACATCTTAAGATCGGTATTGCAAATTCGCCAGTAAGTATGTCAAGCTACTAGAATACATTAATCGGAATTGAAAAGTATGGTTGAACTCGATTAGTCTATTTCAACCTGGTTGGTTGGCGAAACAAATTTAGAGTATTGAAATCTGTAATCAAGTAAGTATTTACCTGAATTTAAAAAAGTGTATTCTTGAATCGAATATACCAATTTCAGTTCAAATTATTCTTTTGATTCGAATGAGTCGCGTTTGCATTAAATTTTTATATATATTCACTTCAAGTACATATTCGTTCAATCCAATAAAAGAATTATTTGATCATAATATGTTCTAGAATGAAAATAATATTTCGGGTTCCGTACTTTCAATATATTATTAAATTCAAATGAATGTGTGATTCTAGTATCAAATAAACCAAAATATTAAAAAAACTAATGAATGGAAACATTTTGTTTGGACTCTACCTCGTAGAGCAATATAAGATTATATCTGTTCAATACGGTATACACGTTTATTATATTTAGTATTTTTCATGTTTTTGAATATGATTTTCTATTTATAAGCTGATTTACATATATTATTATCATCATCGATTTCATTGCACAACCATATTCAATGTGAAGATTATTTTATATTCATTATCCATGTAATTAGACCTTTGGTCTGTTTGGATACAAATGAATAAATAAATTAATTTTGACTTATATTTTCAAATGAATTTTCAGTTTGAAATCAATAGGACAATAGTTTTGTTTATTTGGAGTGAGTTCATCTTGCCATATTCAAATGACAAATTTGTTCAATTGTAATAAAATTTATTTGGATCAATATATTTTTTTGCGTAGTGTATCAAAATAAAAATATTACATCAATTCATATCATTTCAATTTCAAAACTTAAAACTACAACAATTTTTCATTCGGTATATTTGACAAAGATATAATAAGCTTGAAAGAAGTTGAAAGAACATTATCGAAATCCGTTTATAGTGACTACATGGACAATTAGTCCACTTTAGATCCGATCTTTCGAGGTAATCACTTGTATTCTCTGTCCTCCTTTCTGAGTTTCGATTTTCTGTTAACACATTAAGATAACAAAGTGGTCATTAATTGAATAGTTCACTCGAGATCTCGATTCACGTTTTAACATCGAGCTGAAATTCATTCATAACCTACATTTGCTAGTCTTGGAAAACAATTCAGTCACACTTTCTGTTTCTGATGGTCAGGTGTTCCAGAGATCAATGGTTCTTCTGCCAAAAACAAAAAGAAGAAAAAAAATAAATATAGTTTAAAAACTAAAAACACGCTTTTGAAGAACATCGAACTAAAAAAAATATGTTTTTTTAAGTAAGCTTAAAACAATAACGAAATACTAGTATTATTGAGCGACGGGCGCTTGATATACAAAAAATATGGCACAAAGCGCCCACGCTTTTTTCAAAATAATACTAGTATTTTTCGTTCAATATTGTTTTAAGCTTATGTAAAAAAATATTTTTAACTTTTTAGTCCGATGTTCTTTAAAAGCGTGTTTTTTAGTTTTTTTAAACTATATTTATTTTTCATTTTTTAGTTTCGTATGCTATTAAAGCGTGTTTTTTAGTCTTCTTAAAGTATATTTATTTTATCTAAACTTTGGGATCAATCAGCCGTATGTTGTTTAGAAAAATGATGAATGAATTGATATTTTCCGATTCCGGAGAGGGAGCCTGAAAATCAGCTACCAAGCCCAAGGCAGCAGGCCCGCAAAAGAAGGTTACAAATAAGGTAACAGGCGCGCGTGTTAATGAAAAAAAATACTTTTTTCAAATGAAAAAATACATGCAAAGTGAGTTCGAATTATATCAAGGAGGTTACGTACAGAGCCATCTGCCCGCGAATAGATCAAGCAATAATGTCGATAATTCTGTCAAATACAGGTCCAGAACATTCAAACGGGAATAAATATGAAATGAAAAGAAGAATTACAAAGAAACAAACAAACATACATACATACATCATACAGGTAAAGCTAATAAAAGCGTGCTAAAATAAGAATAACTCACATTGAATATTTTCAGGTTGATTAACGACAGTAGTTCAATGAGGCAGTTATGAATTGTCACTCCATTCAAAAACAATAACAGTCGTGTACGACATCATGGAACAAAATCTTGTAAATTATAAAATAACTGAGTTTTAAAAGCTCTCAAGTTCAAATCAGAATTCATATAATATATGATGGAGCTGACCGATAATTGATGACAATATATTGTAACATATTCAAACACCACTTTATTGTGAGATTTTCACTCAACAGTTTGCAAAACTGCGACACGTGTTTCACTATACAATGGATTCTACAGGCGTGTTCATTACGAAATTTATATCCATCCAACAAACAAAGTACCTCAAACAAAGATAAATGCGTGATCAAAGCATGATCACCACCCACATTTGCATCTATTGGGTAAAATAAACGCTGGCCAATCCCATTTAACTGCAATCGGCTGGTGGAACTTATCGTTACAGTGTCGAAGTGGTCAGTTACGTCACGCTTGTGGCGTGTACATATACAGTATTTTGAAGTTTGAAATTATTTAAATGTCAAGTAATGAAATGGCTGAAGAACCTGCTAATTTCTGTACCTACACTCCACCTAAAAATGTTCATATACCCAGCTGCATATTATTTTAAAAAATTGGGGGTTTCTTAGTACGACTCTGTACAAGCAGCCTTGTCTGGGAGATCACGTGCACTATGCATGATAATGTTTTGGAGCACTCTGTTGTTTAACCAAATATTTTTCATCTTTGATATATTATAGTGATTTGAATCTTAATCACTAGTTCTACCTGACAAATTTTTACCCAACAAATTTACTACATAATTAATTTTTACCATTCTCGGAAAAAACTGTTGTAACTATTATTTACAGAAAAGTACCGACAGCACATTAAGATCCACCATTATAACCAATTTCATCTTCACTAAACAAATTCAATGAAGGGATATGATTGAAATCTATTTGGACATTGAGCACTAGTTCCAGATAATTGAATCTAGTTATTTCTAAGCCTTCCAAATTCAATACATTTATCTTCCAAATGCAATACGTTGTAATCATGATTGGAATCGTGCCTCTCTATCAAAAGATGGTTTGCAAATGTTGAACTGATCTTCTCATTGAAAAACTACTTATATGTTATTTTGTTCTGTTGTAGAGTGTTCTCCCAGTTTGACCAATATATATTTTGAAACGAGAATCACAGTTCAACTTATATACTCCCGATCTACTCCACACTCAAGTTTTCTATTTATTGTTTTTAATGAATTTGTTCTGTACGCTACGTTCAAATCTCTGTTTTTAAAAAACGAGCAATATTATTTGTGGGTTCACCAAAGTAGGTTACTGATTTAGGTCGTTACATGATGTTTACTACTGTTTTTAGAAATTGTATAGACATGCCGCAACTCTTTAGTTTGTTCCTAGAATGGTAAAATTTTACTATGTAGCAAACTTATCAGGTAGAAATTTGTCAGATAATAATGGTCATTGACATTGAGATTATTATATTATATAGAAGCACGATATATAAATTGTTAGTTATTACTGAACATGCCGGCAAATGTTATTATCTAGTGGAACACTTGTTGGGGTTATTTGAATATGAGTTCATATATAATGAAGAGTTGTAAAAAATATAATAGTAACCACGCCCCTTTCGTGTGTACAGAATGGACAAAAATTTTATAGCACGTTTGTAAATCAACTTTTCTGAATTTTCTCAGGAAGAAACTAAAAAAAACGGAAATGAAAGTAACGTCGAGACGGCAAGTGGGGCTAATTACCGATGGGGAAGGAGCTCGCCGCATGTTTGGACATTTCATCAGGCTGCGCGTTTGAGATTATAACTGTCTCAGTTGGTATCTAAACGAGATTTAAAAAAAACCTAAATACCGTACTGCCATGCCTGAAACAACAAAGTTCTTAATGAAAAAGGACGTATAGTCGCCACTCACGAAAAAACAAAAAGAGTCGCAACGCTGGTATACTTATACCAATAAACCTCTTCAATTCAGAGGTTTTTTTATACAAACAAGGTATCTGTAAAAACTTAACAGTCGAAATATTATCATAAATAGATTTTTATCACGGAGCAAGACTCCAAATGGCTCAAAATGTTGTGTATTTCTCAAAGGCTTGCAGAACGGCAGTCACTGCACAACGCATGTTCTAAATTCGGTCCCATAGGGCCTCTTTCAAGACCTATTAGGAGGTTATTATAGTGTGGGGGCGTATTGTGAATAGCTCAAGAAACACCAACTTAGTATTTTTGTTTGGGAAAAAGTTGGAACGATGAATACCTCAGAAAAGGGCATGTATGCGACTGAATAAATACATTTTCCTAATTTTCCTAATTTACGTTTCATTATTTTTCGGCCAGTTGCCAAATTTTAATAATTTGCAGCATGTCATTCTAAGCCAACAGAAGCCATTTTTTTTTAACTTATGGATTTGGACTCTCAGTTATTAATAAGGTAGAAACAAATTAATATTATTTTGGAAAACTTGTCCACACACAGTTTTGTGGTTTGTAATCATTGAAATTTTATCTCAATCAACATATTATTGCGTTATTACCCAACTCCCATTTGCTATAAATTATGTGATGACTACTTCGGAATGAACGGGTCAGTGTGAGAACTACGTGTTTAAGAAAGTACTGCATCGGGAGTACCCTAAGAAAAAAATACAACTTTCAATTTCAAATAACAAATGGCACATACCAGTGTCTGTTAAAAAGGTGCCGAACATTTAATTGTACACTTTGCGATTCAAACAGGGGGTTCCAGAACAAATAGAACGTCTATGCTAAATCATACCAGTATATTAGCAATTCCTAGTCTTCACAAAATATAGTCGAAAATATATTCACACCTTTTTCATATTTTGCATGACAGAGACACAAGGACAGGGAAATCTGAATTACGTTTTTTTAATATTATTTTGAGAACGACTTACGATATTCCAGAATATTCGACATTTCACGGTAACTTCAAACTCGACTGAAAATAAGCAGAATAAGCTCGCGAGTCCAACATTTTTTCTCGTTTCAACTTCCAAATCTAGTGCTTTTTGGTTGAAATGTGGATGTCAGTTTTTGTTATACTCTATAACAAATGAGAAGCTATTCGTAATTAAAATAGTGCAGAACGCTTGCTTGCTGAGTTATGAATATTTATTTTAAATGATATGATCCTTGTATTTTCAACTATTTCAAGTTTCATATAAATGAGTTATTTGTTTGCTTTGAAGTATTGAAGCTCACTCCATACACAGATTTGAAACCATATAAAAAGAGTGTGCTGAGGGATATCTGGAATAAAAAATGACAAAATACACAGTCCAAACTCAAAGAAATCAAAATAGCAGCGGTTGGACCGTGGGATCGTGGAAATCTGACGAAAAGAGAACAAGTAATTTTGACTCGACATACTAGGCTTACCCATGAATACCTGATAACTCGAGGCGAGAAACCACAGTGTCAAATTTGTGAAATGCCACTTACAGTAATTCACATCATAACGGAATGTCCAATGTTCTAAATAGAAAGAAACATTCACAATATACCTCTAGATTTGAAAAAAGCTCTAGGACGACATCACTGGAAGAATATTATTTGTTTTTTAACTGCTTTGAACCTCATTATGAAATTGTAACTATTATCATATGTTTTGTAATAGACATACTCCGCCGCTAATAACCATCAGGTTATTGGGGCTGATTGTAAATTAAAAAATACTCCAGAGGTTTTTATGTTTCATCATTATGTCACAATTAACAGTAAAAATTGTATTTAATATATTTCAGTTGAAAAGAGTTTTGCCCATAATCGTCAAAGGAGTATGTCATCAATAGAAGCTGAATGACGTTTGAATTTGGAAGAAAACGTAACCAATGTTGTTCTTTAGAGACTACGTTCGATTTTGAAGAGGAATGAAAGTTATGACTACACCGGTATTTCGGCAAATTGCATTTGTACTGCTGGTTATTGCAGTCGTACGTTCTTGCAGTTGGCAGTCTGGCAACATTACAAAACGGAATATTATCACAGAAGCCCTCCATAAAACCGGAATAGCACAACTATTCAATAAAAATCACCAAACAAATGTATATAGATTCATAATAATTATGATAATATTATGCTACATATTTCTCCAACTCGTATAAACTGAAAACTTAATTGAACCTCATTAAATGAAATATTTATTTGTGTAATATTTACAGGAATATTAGTTTTTTTCTCTTCTCTGCATTGGTAGGATTGTAGCTGGCGCAGACGAGCAGATCAAGTTATTATGATTTATTTCCTCAATAAATGAAAGCAGACAGCAGTATGTCTCTGTCTGGTAAACATACCTCCTTCATTTAAACAACATAGAAAATAATGATCAATAATTTCATAGCAGAACTGCTGAATATATTCCTAGTACTCTTATTTCGACTATATAATTATACCGGGTAATGAATGACGAATGTCAGTTGTCTTCAGTAATTATAATCAATATAGAAATACGATCCGATATATGTTATAGATGTTTCGTTGTATATTTCAATGAAACTTATTCATTAGTGTTCGTGAAAAGTTAATATTGAATTGTATAAAGTTTTTTTGAATCAACAAGACCTAGAATTACTGTCCGTACCTAGGTTATATGCAGATATTTTTATGAACGGAAAACAATCATTCATATTTGATAATCGTTGTTCGAAATATTTTCCAACGATGACAAATTTAGAAAGGCACAGAAACTATTGATGTTCTAATAGACAATTGCACGCGCCATAAACGTCTGTTCAAATTAAGTGACGTCAAAAGTCTCTATGAGTAGCTGAGTGTGAATACTTGTGTGTACCTTTCGAACAGAGTGACAACGCCGAATTGTTATATGGATTTATCCAAAACTATCAGAATATGTCACTTTTTTTATAAGTGTAGGAAAAGTCGGGTTAATTTAACTCAAAAAAAAGGAATAGTGTCTGTAAATCAGAGATAAGTTTTGAAACTAGGAATATCGAAGACCAATCATTTGTCGGTATGATCTCTCTGTATCTGTATTATCGGTATGATATTTAGAACATTTTTAAAAATTAAAATGTAACTATGTTCAAAATACTAGAAGTAAAATATGGGTGATACAATAACCTATTGAATTATACAAGAATAATCTATTTTAGGATGAGTTCATACAATTTAAGAAAATGTTGACTACCTACATCAGGCTTGCAGAAGTCACATGAAACCAGTAACGAAAGCTTCACCATGAACTTGTTCATCCTGTGCTAGTAGAATTTTGGCGACCTGAACTTTCTCTTCATTAGTACTGAACTTTATGTATTCTCAATTTGTACAAAACCTCAGTTTTTTGCATCTTCTCAACTTTTCAAGCTGGTAAAACGGTGTATTGAAATAAAAAATGATTTCGTTTCACATTGCCAAATTTACCTTCATCCTATGTGATACTTCTAACACTGACATATGAACAATGAAAATAGCATAAAAGGAATAATTTAAAGAATATTATATCCAATATAACTTTATCAGATCATTGAAACCATTTAATTTATTCTTAAGACAATTGAATTCATTCAATTCTTAAAGAAAACTGCCATGAAATAAAATTGTGTCTCCAAAAAAAACTATCATCTTGCAATGTTTTTTTTTGATACCTCGTTGAAGGAATCTATGTATAATCTTTAATTTTTTCATTCAACAACAAAGGGTCTCTTTCTACATTTTAATGAAACTTGGTTATTAATAATTCGTTTCTGAATAAGTAATTCAGTAAATTTCTCTGAGGCGGTTTATAAGAAATACAAAACATAACTTTTACCTTATTTGATAATTGTGGAGATAGCAAAGTTTTGAGTTTTCCAAAAATGCAACGTTATATTGAACTCATTAGCAACCCATTCAGCCCAAAGCCAAATATTTTGTCGATTGATGACGACCAAAAAATCTTGAGACATCAACATTACAAAACTATACTGAAGTTATCTTAAAGCTCATAGAATCATATCTGAAAAATCGTTTCAAACTGTTAGACACGTTAGAACCGATATGAAAAACCAACAAGGAGTACCTCAGGGTTCAATTATTGGGCCTTTACTATTTTTAATTTATGTCAATGATCATCATTACGATATGGTACCTAGTGAGTGTACCCTATTTGCCGACGACACGACTTGGATTTGTTTTCATAAGGACCATCAACAACTGAAAACAATATCTTCAATTATCCGAGTAGAATCTAAATTTTGGATTGAAGCCAAAAGAGTACAGCTCAATAATGATGAAACTCAGAATATTACATTATCTGCTGCCACCTCTTTATTGGAAAATATAAGTGTGAAGTTCTTGGATACAACCATGAATTGAATATTAAACTGTGTCTTCAGAGATCATTTTCATCCGCTGTTCGTTTCAAAATTCTACCAAAACATATACTCAAAATAGTCTGATTGGAATCCATCAACAAAAAAAATATTTGATTACATATTCTCGAATACATAGTTATGGTTCAAGACCGGCCAAATTGTCATAGACTTTCTGTCTCCCAATGGAATTCTTTAAAACCCATCTCCATAATATTTTACCAAATAAGCTTTTTTCCCAAGCCCGCGTTGAGAAGATTATTGCATTTCTGGTGATTGGGAAAAGTGCTTCTTTATGGATTTATTCTACGCCGAAGGTTACAGTTTTACATTTTATTTCAAATAATATATGAAGTCTTTCAATGCAATATTATTAAAAAGAAACATTGTTTTCACTTAGTGTACCATTTGCAACCTACTTTGGAATGTACTCTTCTTACGAAATTGATTGTAAATATGTTTTTGAATAATACTTTTATAATATGATTTTTATTGGAAAACTATTTTTCTGTATTTCATTCGACATTTTTTGTTCATGTGACTGACTTGATATAAATATGGCATTTATAGGTATCATAGTCAGATTAATTTATATTCTAGTCTAGTCTTTTCTATTCTATACTGCAAAGTGATTCTGCTAACCTAACGTGGGTCATATGATTCTAAGGGAATGGATATGATACCATGTATTTCATTACAGAACACAACCTGTTTTCTAAATCATTGAAAATTTTTTGAACGACTTGTCCCCAAAATCGATTACCAGAAAGAATCAGTTTAGCTCATATTCACCGGCCACAACCCGTTTCAGGACGGAAAAACAAGAAAAAACCTAAACGACCTAGACTCCCGCTCCCTACCGTTGGGGGTGCGAGTGCATATGCGCGTGGGGATGCTGGGGGTGGCCGTAACCCTGGTGCGACGGGGGCAGCGGGCTGGGGCACGCTTGCGAGTAGCCCCCGTGTTGCGGCGACCCCCCCAAACCCAGATGGGTCTGTTCTAGGTGCGAATAGTGACCCTGGCTGGCCAAAGAGTGCGGGTGTGCGTGTGTGTGCGGCGAGCCGTACACCATTTGTCTTACTTTGGAGTCGTCGTCAC
>WOGL01000244.1:0-16829 GCA_015342145.1 Leptinotarsa rubiginosa | reverse complement strand
CTTTCAAAAAATTGTTCTACAGCGCCATCTAGTGGCGAGTTACAGAAAAATTGATAGCCTAAAAACCTTCTCTATGAAAAAATACTTATACATGTCAAGTTTCATCACGATCGGTTGAGCGATGTAGAAGTTTATCACTTACCAACCAACCAACAAACATCCATTTTTCTATATTAGAGGTGTATGGGAATGTAATTTAACTTGTCCATTGATTACCAGTTGAAAATTGTAATCGATAAATGCCCACAAACTCAAAGAGATGAATGATAATGGTTTGTTTCGTTGATTACGTTGCCAATAAAGATTGTAATAATTGTTTTTGTAATTGATCACGTATTTATAGACTTGAAGTCCCTGTCCTACGATTAGAAGCTCCTCTCACATAACTTAATTTTATTAGTCTCTAGTTCGTGGCGAGGGGGCAAACTCGAGAGGATGGTATTAACTTTTTTCTCCAAATAGGTATTTCACGGGGAGAATATTTTAGGAATTGATTAAATTTGAATCCTTGATACTTAATGGAAGTCAAGCATCCTGGGAAATTCAATTCAAATTTTTTTCGACCGTAGATGTTTCTGGCCAAACTTAGTCACTTATTCCTTTGCCTTCAAACTTAAGACAATGTCTTCAGCATGTCATGCTGAACAGTGGTCTGGCGGACTTGATATTCTCACGAGAAAATATTTTAGTAAGTTTCGTCTGCTGATTATAACTAATAATACTTTTTAGCGCATCCAACGGTATGTCAGTTATCAAAAAAGCTGACAAATCAGGCATTAATAAAGTATGTCATCAGAATATTCGGTATATAACCAATGAAATTCCTCAAGATTACATTAGTTCTGAAAGTAATTTCATAGGTGATATTCTTTTCTTGTCAGAAGACTGGAAAAATAATTTTTTTTATATAAATATTGCATAACAGCATGTGGCAGATTGACAAAAAATAAGGGACCTATTGAAATTATCATATGTGACGGTGAACACAAAGTACCAGACACAACCATGACCGTATATTAATAAGTATTTTTGCAAATCATTCATCAGAGAGAAACCGACAAAATTTTCATAGAAAATATACCGTTTCATTCTGCCTAAACTCCATTTGTATGCATCCAATAACAAACTTGATTTTTTTTGCACTAGTTCAGTCGCAAAAAATTTAATATAATGTTCATGATGGCAATTTATTAAAAAAATGCGCTTCTGAATTAAGTTCTTTTGAACTAAATTTCTTTTGAAAATTTTAGGAGAATCAGTACACTTCCTAGCACCTCCAAATTGATCAGCTCAACAAAATCAACTATTCTAGCTTTTCTTTAAAAGCCATAGTGTTTTCACAAAAAACAGAAACACGAAGCCGGCTCTGAATGATTTTAGTTCTGGATCTAGTCAAGTAATATCTGATAAACAGAAGTAGTAACTATTGGTACCTACAGTCAATCTTCAGTAATAAAACAAGATGTCTCTCAGGGATCTATATCTGGGCCAGTATTTTTATTGATTAACACTAATAACCCCGAGAGAGTCGTTACATAGGCAAACAAAAGTCATCGGGCTCTTAATATCAATAACGAGGTTTACCTCACAGCCATCATCAAAATTATTGCAAAACTTAAAAAAACGCGAATTATACGCTGTTTACAGCGTCCTCTGAATCATAAACTCATGTGAAACTCTTATATAGAGGATGTCTGTGATAAATTATGAAACTATCAACTGTCAGATCCAGTAAGGTACTATATTATGAATCAGGGAATGGGATATTTGGCAAAAGTATGAATATTTATAATCATAACTTGAATAGATTGGAGACAAACTTGTAGAAGTGCTTTCAAGGAACTCGCCGTTGCTAGAGGCTATACGTTTTTAAACTCTGCATTTGTGTATATAGAAATATTCATTGTAAAACAACCTAATAATGTATACCCAACTTGCTTTAGACTCTAGTACCAATCTCTCACCGAAACCAACTCTTTCTGGAGCCTAGGAAAGATGAATCTTCAAAAAAAAATCACAAATTTTCACATTTGCAAATCAAAACTGAAAATTTGACTCATTAAAAAAACATTGCTACTGTATAATTGAATTTAACTGACTACGATGTATTTCGTATTCCTATTGTTTTATTCCTATTGTTTTATACTTTAGATAGATATTACCTACATTTATAGTTATCGTGCTACGAATGTTTCATCATTTCTTATGCACTTTCGAACAACAGAAAAAAAAATTGAAAGAAGAAATTGATTTAAATGGATGCGTTTCAAAATAAAACTTAAAAATCACTCTGAACCTGAACTGTTCTTCTCCTACCTACAGATCAGCGATCATCACCGTCCCTGTGCCAAATTACGACGGCCTTAATGAAGATGACAAGGTTGCATTTTTATTTAGAGTAATTTACTTTCCTTATATGCTTCGCTTAAATTCTCAGTGAAGATCTTGCCACTTTCAAGGTGTATCAAACACACCAATTAACTAGTCTCTAGTTTGGAAGATTCTATAACGGAGCATTGCAGGTCGGCGCTTTAGTTTTGAAGAATGTGATTTTTCATTTTTCTAGTTTCAATTTTTTTATCAATCTTAGTTCCACTGAAAGACATATTATGGTCTTCGCTAATATTATAAAGAAAAAAGGTTTGATTTTCGTTTACAACGGATAATCTTAAAAACAGCCTCACCGATTTGAAAAAAAAATAACTTGTACATTATCATACACCGTATTTTATCTTAGAAAAAATGAGAAATCCTCACGGAAATTTCCATAATGTTAACCTTAATATGATAAATTTAAGAAAAAGCAGAAGGGCCATATATGTTTAAACATTCGTTCTCGAAATTCCAACTTTTAATTCGGAATTTCGAAATAACGACTTTAATCTCGAAGATGATTCTAAAATTCGAGGTGTGAATTTATTTAGTATCTAAATTTTCTGCTCTTCTAGGATTTTTTCCAAATCTTGAATATCTATAATACTTTTTGATATATTTGTAGAAAACGATCACCTTTTTTTCCTTTAACTAAATTGTTTATAACTTTTAAACTATTTGTTAGCGCAACTTGGCTCAAATCGTAAATTACTCTGTGTAATGACACCTCAATCATAATTTTCGATGAAGACGAACTGAAATTATGTAAAATGGCACTTGCATATACAAGTAGAAAAACATTCATATGCGGACATTAATCCTCATCTAACTAAATAATTTCAAGGTTGATTACGTACATGTGAATTCCTTTTTGAATTATTCTAATGTGGACTAGAACTATATTTCACATAAATATTGCTATTCTAAATTGCACCCGTGCGAAGCCGAAGTTATAAACTTCTGGGCTTTTCATTTTGGATGCTAAAACTTGTACTCATTGTAATCGTCTATTCATGAATTATTTTCCAATCATTTTTTAGTCATGATTACATGCAGCATAGAACTCTTCTTTCTTATGTAGGTATCTAGTTAGCATTTACAGATTTATGATTTCAAGAAATGAACAAATACTTTTATCCTTGAAGAACGTTGGAGTCATCAGGAACTGCTTCAATAAATATCGGTTGCATCATCAAACGAGTAAGTAGGTAGGTACTTATATATCATCGGTCCGATCCGAATGTTCAATGTCATAACGCAAACTGCAAGGTTGTTGAATTTAGGGCACAGTTTTTCTCAAAAGCATTTTTGATACATCGACTTATGAACGAACGGGTTCAAGACGAGACGCGGAACGGCAAGCAAATTATCGATAGAATTCGTTGAAGTAGAAAGTTTAAATTGAATTATCATGGGAACGATAACTCGTTTAGATATTCTCATAAACCAAGATTATCTCAGCCTGATGCATAACAACAAAGAAACAATTCAGTTTATAGAGCATTTTCGAAAATTGTTTTTAAAATATAATTTTACTAATTGTTTTTTTCAATAACTCAAAACTTCAGGTTTCCAATTTAAAAACTGACGAAATTCAATAGAATCTTCGAACCCCTATTTTCCCCCTTGGGGGTAGAAATTACTGATTCCCTCTCTTGATGCTTATTTACGTTGTACAAAGAACCTACCTGCATATTTCAAGATTCTAGGTTCAGTAGCTTCGGTTGTAAGTAAATATAAGAGCGGGCATCAGCTAGTTATTTATATTTTACTTTAAAAATACAGTAAGAATTTTTCCGACTCGCTTAATACTTATCGTTATATTATGACCAAGATAACACGAAACCTTTGTAAATTGTATCCTGCTGTATAAGCTGTATTTATGTAAAGTTTCATCTAAATCCGTTCAATCGTTTAGGCGTGAAAGAGCCAAAAACATGCATACATAAATCCTCACAAACTTTCACATTTATAATAGTATAGATAGATATAGATTTTAATCTTCTCATTGAAGATACCTAATCACTTGGTGATCGAAACACGTGTTGAGGTGTTAAAATAACGGTTTGATGTTGGGATAAAACTCCAGTTTTATTCATTATTACACCAAAGGTTCTAAACAGTTCATCACAAATAGATTTCTAATGACAAACCTCATTACCACATGATATATACGTAGGCGTAGAAAGACTACAAATTGTTACAAAAAAATCACAAAATTCCGAGTGTAAACTCGGAATTCAACAAAATTTCGAGTTCAACGAAATTTAACAAGAGATTGAAGTCGAAATTCCGAATTTTCCTGAATTCTGAGTTACAATTCATGATCTGAAAGTAGAAAGTCAAAAAAGCTTTTCCCCAATAAAATAATATCTCATGTAAAAAATCCGTTTTCAAGTAGGAAATATTCTTTGAGTAAAATATATATTTTGATAATTTGAAGTTTAGTTCATCTAGTGTTTCGAAGTTTTTATTTCTTCATAAAAAATATAATCGAAGGCTTCTACCATAAATAAAGTAAAATTTGTTTCGCATAATACACTTACGTCATTTGTGTTCGGAGGCGGTTTTTGCCGGTAATTTGACTTACTGTGAATAAAGTATGTCAGATTACTTGCATATGAATAATTTAATTCAACTTTTGTATTTCTCGCAATTATCACTTAGTTGTGTACTATCATCATACAGTCCCATATTTCATTTTATTTAACGTTCACTTGTGAAAACTGAAAGTGCTGACCAAATTATCGAAAATTTGGTTTTCAAGAGCTATAGAATAATGATAATAAATAGGTCGAAACTCTTCATGTTAGGTTCCAAATGGTTTCGAATTTAAAATTCTTTTTGTTGGTTTCATCACTGGCTAATAAAGATTCTTGATGATGATAATGAGTTTCAAAATTGGAGCAAATGATTTAAAAAATTCCTTTTTCAAGGTACGTTTCACACGAATATTTCAGTTTTGCCAAATTATAGAGGAACAGAAAATGCATCGTACTTTACTTTGAACAACATATATATTTTGTAACATATTTAAAATTGCTATTTGCAGTTGATGCGATTCCACATTTTCGCTTTCTTGAAAATAGAAACTGATGTAATTATTACCTAGACAATCTCTTATAAAGGTCACTGGACTTTATTTAATCATTAACGCAAACAAACGTTCCTTCACAAATGAAGCTAACCACTATGTTTAGTTTGATGCTGAAATTCAGCGAATAGCGAATTCGCTGAATCATCACGGCCTTTCAGGATGAACCAACGTAAGAATACTTGTCGTTTGACAATAAGGGAGTTTGTCACATCAGGTATAGGTCCTTCTGTGAAGCGATTCAGACAATACTATATTTTGTCAGCGTGTTCTTTCTCATGGGCAATTTTACCACATCGAACCATATAGTTGAAACTTCAGTGACATCTTGAACTCTATTATCTTCCTTTCTGTACGAAAACCAGGCAATAGTTTTCTCTGAGATTCTGAGAAGGTGAACGTGGCGAAATCGTATGGCACAAAGTCAAGAGTAAATAATTATGCTGGCTGGGTCGATTAATTTGATGTTGAATTGGATACTAATATTTTTTATTGACGGTTTTTGGAGATTTCCATCTTCCACAATCAGAAAAAAAATTGTAGTGGAAAACCTTATACAACCTAAACAAGCATTGTTCCCAAACACCAAAACTGCAACACTCTTGTCGACGCACGTTTCACCAACCAAGATTTTCAGCTCTATTGCAAATCGTTTTTGCTCTGTTATAATGACAGTTTTATTATACCTTTTTTAACACTCACACGATGGTTTGATGTGTAGTATGTGTTTTCTTTGGATAAACATTTGTTACAAAATAACCAACCTTTTCAGCATTACATCAAGAAGAGGAAGTTAACCATCTTATTTAATTTCTATTGTGAACTTTATTGTCGGCTCTTGTTCGTTGGGATAATTTTAAAAATGACTTTTATTCTCAATAGCTTCATCGTCTACATATTTCCACCGAACTGACTTCAATCGTTGCTGAGACTTCGAGTGTAGCCTGACGATGTCTGCCGCAGTAGTAGACGAAACGTTTGGTTCCCTTCGACCACTGCCTACCAGCCCGGATTTTGTTCAATTCAATCGTGACCCCTGCCGAGAACACCTTTTTCGATGATTTCGCTATGTTTTGTGAACTCTTCATTACCAATATCTAGTTAATAAAAACGTGCATCGAAAAAGTATTTCGTAATTCCAGAGTGGAAAAAAATATCGCCTTTGTATAACAGTTATGAGAAATTATCTGGTATTGAATGTTTATTTACACTCTTCGAATTCCTGAGCGTCCAGTTGGTCTTTCACGCATGAGAAAATTATTGAAAAGTATCGCTCTCGTTATGCGCATCGCTCGATTTAGTCGAGGTAAAAGTTGTGGTGCTTCGTTCTCAATGAAAAAAATTAATATGCAAGACAATTTGTTCAAACTCGACATTAGATATTCGACCAACTGGAACAAGGAGAACTAATTGTTAAAGAGCGTGAAAAAAATTAATTGCTGGTAATTTTAAATTTGATTTTCGCCAGCGACTTGGAATTTTAAATTGCAAATCGAATGTTAAATGTTTCAGTATATCATTTTATATCATTCTGAAATTATATCATCCAAAAAAAATTGGAAAATGACATTTCTCACACTGTGACATCTTCATTTCGCGTTTGTTATCGGACATTTTTCAAGTATATTCGACATCAATAAAATTTGTCTAAATTAAAGTCAACCGCACCTCTGTAAACAAATTATTTGCAGTCGTTATATACACAATGGATATCCTGTTTTCGTTTTATATAAAATATTTGCCATCAATTGAAATTAAATGATCGATAATGATAATGAAAATCGTATTGTACATCAATTGGCTCTTGAACTGCCAAGGCTATGCCCAGAACATATCAACAATTCATAGGTATCTACTAAATTATGTTGTATGTAAGTAATATCTACTCATCTCTAATGAATAAAACTCTCTTCTGGGTGAAAATCACTTCTTATAAAAACGGACAGATAAATATAGATTAATAATATATCAATAAACTACTGCAGCTTTGTTTTTTCAGTAATATCGGTATCACTTCCTCGGAAAATATAGATGAGAAAAAATAACATTGCTCAAATTAGCAAAAATCAGGTTGTTCTTCAAAACAAGAAAATGATGATTCACATTTCAGAATATCATTAACTGATGACTCACACTGGAAAATATCTGTGCGGATTTTCTTTTTCTATTTGCAATTAATCTACTTTGAAGCATTGTTTCATTCCTCAGATTGTTTTTTAAATGACCTTCTTTTATTTTGAATGTCCATAACTCCTCTTCGACAACAGAAATCATTAAAAGCGTTCATAGTTTGAGATGAGCCATATGCTGAAAATAATTATTGGCCTTCCTCAATACTGGTTTCCTGAAAATAATGTATTTTTCACAATATAAAATATTCTTAGGGTAATTTCGTTGGAAGCACCTCTTTTTCTATCTGCACATTCTGAAATGGTCTGCAATTATGTATCATACATTTCAGTTGATACTTATCCCCTAAAAAACAAGAGGTATCATATCAGGTGATACAGTGGCCCATTCTGAGGCACCACGTCTACCTTTCTGGTGGTTTGGATAACAGGCAAACCAAAAAGGGTTTTCTATCTGATGATATGTTTCAGCAAAAGCTCTTTACTAGGTTCGAAAGTGGCTAGATGACAATTATCCAAACTGGTAGTCAAGCAGCCCCTTGAAAAGGACCCACTAGATCACCTGATATAACGCCTTTAGATGTTTTTGAGGGTATACGTGAAAAATGAATTTGTAAACAGACTTCATTATTTTCGGGAAGTGAATGGTAAATATTTCGAACAATTATTTACAGAATCTTGAAACGAATATAAAACTTTCAATTACTCAGGAACGAATCAAGACGTGTTGGATACAAAATTGACATACCTATTAACCGAAGTGTCGCAAGACCTCTTTTCCATCTGTAAAAAAAGGTTGGTAGCGCCCTCTCGGCTCTTATCAAAAAGTACTGAAAATAATACAATTTTCAGTAAATTTTTTTCCACCATGATATCTTGTACAATTCAGAGATTAGGAGGAGGGACTATTTACGTCCGCACTGTAAATATTCAGAATGAATAGGCCCCGTCCAAACAAGATAACTCCACTACGAAACAAAATTGTTTTTCATCTGCATCAAAATATCCAAAAGAGCCCTATAGAAATGTTGGTAATGTACCATTGAAGTCGGAATGACTATAAAATCGAACTCACTTAATGGCGATATTTATGTCAATAGATGAATAATATTTCTATACACCTTTCAAATTAATATTTTTTACGCACAAACAAAAATCGACATTTCCACCTCAATATTTGAATATTTTAATGATACATTTGTGTGCACCATGTTTATTTCATTTTAAAGAGCTCTTGCAATGCTATATTTTAGCTTCCCAACGTGTATTGTGTTACCAATATCTTCTCTAATTTTTAGTTTAAAAAAAAATTACCGTTTGTAATTTCATCTGAAAATAAACTGCCAATGTCGAATAGCTTTGATAACTGAGGCCGTTTCCCAGAAGAAGAATTCAGGAGTTTAACCTTACCATTTATTATTATTAGCATTTTTATTTATTCTGAATTACCAAGTTTTTATTATATTTTCGAAAATATATTTTCTCAAAATGGTGTACTATTTTGAGAGTGACGTCGTTTCACCTCCGACATTATTGTTCATGGGATTCGACAAAAATGAAAGTCAGTAAAAAAATTATGGAAATTTTTCAAATGTTGCCCTCTTGTTTTTGTTGTAGATGAGGATCTCATCAAATGGGGCTGGCCTGAAGATGTGTGGTTTCATGTTGATAAAGTATCCTCGGCTCATGTATACCTGCGATTGAAACAAGTATGTGTTTTTGGTAGATTAGTTAAAATATATTCGTTTTATTAATAAACATTTCAGGGCCAGACGATAGATGACATCCCTTCAGCAGTACTGGAAGATGCTGCCCAACTTGTGAAAGCAAACAGCATTATGGGAAACAAAATGAATGATGTCGATATTGTTTACACAATGTGGGCTAATTTGAAAAAAACCCCAGGAATGGAAGTCGGTCAAGTTGGTTTCCATAAAGAGAAAGAAGTAAGGAAAATACGAGTAGCAAAAAGGATAAATGAAATAGTAAATAGGCTAAACAAAACGAAGAGGGAAGAGAATCCAGGTGAATCATTTAATTTTCATTTGGGAGAAATAATTTAATACGTTCATATAAAATTGACATTTCCACTTCACAATTACTTTGATAAAATGATCAAAATGTTTTAAAGGATTCCACACTTGTTCTAGAGAAACCAAAGTTACATTTTTTTCTTTTTACAAGTCAAAATTTCAAAATCCTTTTTCGAATTTCCTGGACACGATAATAAATTATCTGAATTGATTATCTTCAAACATAATGGCTTTATTATTGATCATTTATGATTAAGTCCTTCATTTATTTCATCATAATCAATATTATTGATTTGAGACATATTTCTTCCCAAATGTGAGCTCAAGGTAAAACAAAATATGTTGCCAGTATGAAAATATTTGAAGGAATTTTGTATATTCCTGATGGACAGTCGTGATAAACCTATTTAACATCATTAACAAAAAAAAGTATACCAAAACTTCATTTCTGTCAAAGTAAATTGTTATAATTTGAAAATCAGAATCTCTGTAAAATCCAGACACAATAATCACTGTCTTGATATGACCCAGACATACCATCTCTCGCCCGATACTCTCAACTTCATTGGTACTGAATATTACTGAAAATTTATCCCAACACCAAACTGTTATTTTCAATACCTAGGCACGTGTTTCAATCACCAAGTGATCATCTTCAAGAGGAAGATTACTTTTAGTTTTCTACCCTTCACCCCAGATACTTAAATTGGTTTACCTGACAATAAGGATGGAATAAATAAGAATGTTTCTGTCACTGAGAAGTATAATATCTCCATCATTCTATCAGATTCACCCAAAATAAAATATTGAGGAGATTTCTTAATTCAAGTTTTGTGTAGATTTTAGAGCAGAGAGAGAAAAAAGGGATAGGCTGGAGAGGGAAGACAAGAAAAAATTACTTAGGGAACAGAAGAGAAAGGAAGAAGAAGAGGAAAAGAAAAGGAAAGAAGATGCTGAACTGCGCAGCTACAACTCTCTTATGAACGCTGAAAATATGGACAAATACGATGATGGGAATGATTCGGACGATTTCATGTAGGCACGAGGAGTGTGTGCATTATACTAAATGATTTTTCTACTGAAATCATGACATGAACTTGTTTATATTGAATAAATAAAACTGTTTTTAAGACTTAGTGATAAGAAGATTGCAAAGTACGTTGTTAAAGATATCCCATTTTTTCTCTCCATCAGTCCAACAAAGAAAATCGCCTAGATGTAATTTGTAGTATATCTCGATTTGTGTAGAAGGGCCTGCAGTTATTTCAAAAATTAATTTAAAATACTCCATAAAAAAAAATCTGGTTAGGACTTTCTACTGAAAACAGAACCCCTCTTAAGAGTAGAATAGATGATGTCGGCAGAATTTCATAGGTTAAAGTACTGTAGATGTAAATTTATTAAAACAATAGAATCTGTCCACTGACAATTGTTGTAATCTATTCATTTTGGCTCATCATGTAGATGTTTGGAAGAGCAGTGTCAAACTTTGAGAGGGGGTCATATATATTGTTTTTCTTATGTACTTTACATATTTTAAAAGTTAAATTGAACTTCGTTGAACATTTCTACATAACCAGAAATTGTAAATCCTGACCGATATTTCCAACACAATACTTCCACAAAAATAGATTCATATCTATATGGACCCAAAACAAAACATTAAGAAGTACACTAAAAGTATTTGGCCACAAAGATGACAAGAGTTAATACAAATAAACCTTTCTTTCCCAATGATTTTATGTGTTTTCTATATCTTGTAAAATATGCCACAATAATATAACACCATTTTACACCATTACTGCTATCTCAGATGAATGTATTTCATTGATAAATTATCTATCAGCTTGATTCAATATTTCTAAGAATCTTCAGGGTTTTCAAACATGTAAACATTAAAGTTACGTAAAGAAATGCAAGTTGAAAAGTTAGAGTGTAATATAACCTTTAGTACATTACAAAATAAAATAGTTTTTGAAATCAGAAACAGGTCACTTTTCAATAAAGATCAATAATTTTGAAGAAAGCTAAATATGTGAACTTATTGTATAATTTCATGTTTGATAGGCAAAAGTTCATAGATACAAGTATTTTTTCCTTCATAACTTTTTATGTTGCACTTCACGTTGTTGAGCAATCTGTTTGTAGAGTGTAAAAATCTAAGATTCATTTCAACTTTCTTCCAAAATAAGTTGTTTTTGATGAGAGCCCAGCAAAATTTATTTCAGTTACAACAGAACCACCACCTGGTGAATAATACACAATTTTATAAAAAATTTAATGGTAAAATAAATTATGATGGTATCTTTGGTCACATGATACTATTCTAATGACTGATTTTGTAGAGGAATGTTTGAGATAATAAATAAGGTAAACAGCGAAAATTGGTAACAAAAGGTACATGTACCTTCAAATAAATAAAGACTAACTTGCCACATTATTCAAAAATAAAATAATGGAAACATTGAGGTGGAAAACATTCTGAATTCAAATCACAGTAATTCTATATTCACCGCAATCAAAGAATCTTTTACCCAGCTCGGATAGTTCTTGTCAGGATACAGTTTCAACATGAAGTTTTGCACAAAGTCCGGAAACCGGTTTTCACTAACACTGTCCCGTATTTCCTGCATGAGCCTCATTTGGAAAGCTACGTTATGTTCTGACAACAAATGACAGGCTACTGGTAGTTGCGTCACTACTCCTTGCAAGTAGGCCCTGGTGTAGTTTTTGCAGGTGTTGCACCAACACTCTGGATCTATGGGCCCAAAGTCTTTGGCGTATTTTGCTTTCCTCAGGTTTAACTGTCCAGTCGATACTAAGGCACAACCAAATCTCTGAAAAAAATCGGGAAAAATATTTTTCTGACCTGTCTTGATCCAGTCAAACATTTGATACAATCAAATTTGTCCTTTTATTTTAAATTTATCGATCTGATACATTTAAGGAAAATATTTTTACTGAAGTTTTTTGTAGATTTCAGAGCAGAAAAAGAGAAGAGATAAAGGTACTCTGAAAAATTTAAAATCACAATAATGAAACCAAAAGATATTTAAACTTACTGCAGTTCTTGTAGGGAAAACGCAGTCAAACATATCCACGCCCAGAGCAGAACATACAACTAAATCAACTGCAAATCCAACGCCCATAAGATACCGTGGTTTCTCTTTAGGTAGCAAATCTGTACACAAATGTACAACTTTCCAGAAGTCATCTTTGCTTTCTCCACCACTGTGAACAATACTTTTACTGTATAAACAAATTTAACATACTTGATGAAAATCCATTATAACATACCAAAACAACAGTAGCGAAGTGATAATCCCACTTATTTAAATCAATTGTTGACAAACTTCACCTATCTGCTATCTTAAACTTGTGGAAAAACCAAAGAAGTTTCAAAACCTGTCAAATTTTGATAACGAGAACAATCAAGTTTGCAACTCTTTTTGACTACATAAATCTGCATTACATTAGAAAAAACCATAATCGATTTTTTGGACTAGAGAGATTTCTGAAAGATTGATTGAAATATAACAATTTCTCACATGGAAAAGTATTAAAGTTGATATTTTTGTGAACAACTCTTCAAAATTTCATTTTTGGCATCCTTAGGGATGTAATAATATTAAATTGCTTCAAAGTTAAATACTCTGCTGTCTAACAAGGGAAATCAACACTCAATTTGTACCAAATTTAAGGAAATCTAGGTTTTTTCATAAAAGTATTCAAAACAGATTTGGAGAACTGAGAAGTTCTTGCTCTCAATCTGATGTTACAGGGGGACAGTTGGGGTTGTTAAGTCGGCGTCCATTATCTCTGTATATTCTAGTTTGGATTGGCTAGAGAAAAAAAGGTTTATCACAGCAGATTCAGGTGTTAATGTGATAAAGCTTTATAGGACAATATCTCGAAGGTTTCTGTATTGATACTGAATAGAGTAAAGAGTAGTATATCCTTTCGGAGCAGATACACACAAACACCTTAGGATGAGGCATCATTTAGCGAGACTCTCACCTCCACAGTAGAAATCTAACCTGGCAGAGATATTCTAATGCTCCTGCTGAAAGTTATTCATCTATTCTGTTACGAAAATTATAGATTCACTAGAATGATGTAAATCTGACTTTTTGACCATCATTCATTAAACCACTGACGTAACCAATGATTGATTGCCAAACCTCAGAATGCCCCATTTCTCTTAAAAACATAATTTATGAAGTAATATAATACTAACCTCAAACCTCCAATTGCAAAGCCATTAACACTTCGTTTAATTAATTCATTTGCACTTATTACTCGTAGATCTTTATAGAGAGTCCCTTGGACAATAGGAAATATATTTTGTGTGTCTGGATTTTGATGAGCTTTTATGCATCTGTCTAACCACCTGGTAGTCCTAAAACACAATTGATAAAATTGTTACATCAATTAAATTTACCTACACATGGTCATATTTTTTACCTAAGAACCGATTCTTTTACTCGGTTTTCATCTGGAGAGGTTGTTTTTATTACATCATCCAGTTGCATGATGATATCTGCTCCAATTGCATTCTGAATTTCAATGGAATGCTCAGGAGTTAGCATGACTTCAGCTTTTTGTTGATTCAATGACTGAAACTTGACACCTTCTTCAGTTATTTCTGCTAATTTCAGGAGGGAAACCATTTGAAACCCTCCGGAATCTGTCAAAAGGGGTCTATCCCAGTTCATGAATTTGTGGAGTCCTCCTGCTTTTCTCAGAACTTCTGCGCCCTAAAAAATGTCCCAACTATTCTCTCTTTCAAATATTCTTTGATTGAATGTACTCACTGGCTTGGTTCCCAAATGGTAGGTATTGGCCAACATTATTTGTAACCCCATACTTTCCAATTGTTCTGGTAACATTCCTTTAAGAGTTCCCTGAAAAAAATGAATACAGTTTCCAAGGACATTTTGAATAAACTTTATTACCTGTGTTCCTACAGGCATGAATACTGGAGTATCCACGACACCATGTGGTAAAGTCATCTTTCCTACTCGAGCTTTGGATGTTTTACATTCTGATAAAATATTGAAAACAAGTGGTTTATTACCAGACATGTTAGTAGTGGCACCGGTAGTGGATAACCTATTGAATGTATTGCAATATTGGAGGTTATATGTAAAATTTCTTGAGAGCATGTGTCTTGTAATTATGAGGAATTAGCTGAAATGATATGCATAATGCATTCTATGCCTAATTTTGTGTATATTCATTCTTCATCACTAATTTTATTCGTCCTAATATTTACAGATAATGAAGCTACTTTTATAATTTAAAATATGAACAACTCTTCTTACAGGTACCTACTTTATGCAACTGCAAAATGCAGTTTTTTTATTTGTTGGGGTCACTGACGTCATAATATGGACACAGGAATCGGAACCACTTCCTATATTGTGCGAGGTCATAACCACATAGTTTTGTGATCTGTGACCGACTCCAGCAACTAAAAAAGAATGGAAAGATCCACGTTTTGGCATTTCATCATTATCAGTTTAATGTTCCTCTTGAAGATGATCACTTGGTGATCGAAACACGTGTCGAGGTGTTAAAATAATGGTTTGGGAAATAACTCCAGTTTATAAACCTGAACATCAGATTCGAGTCATGATGTTTACGTGTTGCATACTTTCATCGAAAAAGTTTCAATTTTTTTGTTGCAGCAGTCCTGAATAAATCGTCAGTACCAAAAAAAATATGACAAATACGACTAGAATGATTTACTATATTTCATTTCATTATTGTTCGATTGGACACATAATACTGACTACCCAGTATGCAACCCATATTACGGATGACGTAGTCACAAGCCTATTCTTTTGGGCAGTGACGTCATTTCCAAAACTTAGTGTGATCCGGAGTGTATGTATTATGAAAGTTTTGTAACGGTCAGTCCATTAAATACATCTCTATGATCGAGACAAAACTTTTGAAGATGATCAGTTGGTGATTGAAACATGTGTCGAGTTATTAAAAATAAGGGTTTGCTGTTGGGAAAAAACTTCAGTAATATTCATTTAGGCTTGTAATGTTATACTGTGGTTATATTTCGTTTAATTTGGTATGTTGGAAGATATGTACCTAACCACTAGTTCCACAATCTTTATTCAAATGAGGTACTGTATCCTTGGATATATCTGGAAAGGCCTATAATACTTGTCATTAATTTATTCTTCAAGAAATAGTAAACATGTTCAACAGAGGTCATAAAACCCTTAGTTTACAATTGATCCTGACAAATCCTTCCATCATAGAAAAGCGAAGAGACCAACTGTTTAAAATTTCAAGTGGTAGCAATAGTTTTTCAGGATTGCAAATAATATAAAAAAAAGCCTTGTTAACAACGTTTATTTTATTTACACACTTGATACAAAAAATGGCACAATAAAAACATTAAAAAAGTCTTAATAAGTTATCACAATTTATATTGATTAAAAATATACAAATAAATAAAACTAGTAACTTAAAAACGTTTGTAAGAAAATATACAAATTGTACAGAACCTGCTGAGAAATGATTTGATATTGGTGATCCTCAAATGAATTTAAAGCATTTTTGTTTGTCGTGGGGAATCCTCGTCTTGAATAATATCGAATCTGCCCTATATTGGGTGTTCAGTAGAGGAGTATACCCAAAAACCTATAAAGAATATTGAAATATAAATTTGGGCAGTGGTGTTGAATACAAAATATTTGAATTGAAGGGGTTATATTTTTAGGAGTGATTATATATATTTCTTGTTAATTTTTTTTTAACCTACAATCAAAAAATAAACAAAGCCAAGTCAGCAGAGAAATTGCTCAAGTGTAATAAGGCCAAGTTGAAAAGTTACTACATAATATAAACCACTGAAGAGTCCAATTAGACAGTAACTTGTGTTTATACATTTTGTTTACAAATTACATAATCGATAAAAACATGAATTTGTATACATTTTTTAGGTTTTGTGAACTGAAGGGATTACTTTCCGAAACGTTGACTATCTTACAAAAAGCTGAGTATATAAATTTAATTTTTCCATAAAATTATTCAACTTATGTCTAATTACAAACAATTGGACTCTATAGCCGTTTATATTAAGCAGAAACTTTTCAAATCATCTAAATGAACAATTTGTTCAGGCCAGTCTCAACTCCCTACACAGTAGGTTAATGGACTGACACCTATCAGAAA